>CAWUFW010002184.1:2137500-2362619 GCA_963921515.1 Calotriton arnoldi | reverse complement strand
ACTATGTGAAAGTCAATGTGAAAATCAAGTCACTCATATCTTCTCAACTAGATGTAGGCCTCAACATGTAATAATCATGTTGTCTGAGCTGTTGATCAACATGGGGCCATAACTCAAAAAAAATAAATCAATCAACGCAGCAAGCAAATGTGATGCAGTGTAGGATTGGCACATATCTTTATATTAATGGTCCATTCCTGTCCTCACGCACTTAAGCAGTGCAGTGCAGCACAGCTAGCAGTCTTGCTGTGTTATGCAGTAGCAAAGTGTGTTTCATATGGTATTCAGTGATTGATGGAACAAACATCTCCCAAAATGTCAGTACCTGAGGCAAACGCCTCACTGCAGTGTGTCTCACCAATGGATTAGCATGCAGAATGGCAGCACTTTGCAGGAGCAAATGTTATCGCGATACCATCACATATCATGAGTGGCAGTTGTCATGGACAAAGGCCTAGTCCCAAGTGTAGATGTTAAAATGTCATATGTAAAGAAGGTATACATGTATAAGTGGAGATCCATTAAATACTACACATATGACACCTTTCTGGGGCATATTGATGTAAATACAACATTTGGCCACAGTTGACAAAATACATATTCATCATGATTTGCACAGCAATGCAAGGAGGCTCAAAGGCCTGTGACAGAACACAATAACCAGATGAAGTAGCAATGTGTGGCATTAGCCAGAGAAATAAGACAAGGGAGATGTTTGCCTAACATCACATCACCTCAAGAATACAGAGATGGCAAATGTGTGAAGCGTCCATATCAAAAGCCAAGCACAAATGTATGTGTACATACACAATCTCACTGAATAAGGTGCAATGGAGATGTAAGATATGAAATTACCTCTGCATGTTAAGAGTACTGTACCCCTGCCCCGACTGTAGAACTGCATAATTGTGTGGCTCACCAACTCTGGTATATACCCAAAGGGGAACAGGGAATATGCATGTGTGCCATGATATAGGCCTGTTTTAAGGATTGCCGTCTGCTTAGACCAGGATAGCCACAAAAACACCTGAAGTAATAATATATGTACGCTACTGCCTTTGCCAGAATTAAGACTGAGCTAAAGTGGGGGTGGCAGCATGTTGTGTAGTGAACAGTAGTAGTTTAAATTACCATTAAACCCTGGGTCACTCCAGTGAGGCCTACTGGCTCACACAGCTCTTCAATAGGTCTGTTGCTGTATGTTACACTCACCCCTGCCCAACAGCATATTGATCAGGAAATGTGAGCATGTCAAAAACATGTGCAGAATGCATGTGCCTGTGCAAGACACTCCTGGAAAAGTGTAACTTTCTAGCGCATTCCCAGGTCTACCAGTTCTGGGTAATTTGGGATTGCGTCTAAAACCATGGGAGTTGCGTGGAAACGCCTTCCCGGGGTAGAATAAGGCAACGCCCCAATTGACGCTGAGTTACTTTACTCCTGATTTATGGCGCCACTCAGGGCCACACAAAGTGGCCTTGGGTGCCATCATAAATCTCTTTTAGGACTTGTGTTGCTATTGCACCACCTTGCATGGTGCAAGAGCTACGCTACTCTACTTGTAAATAGGCCCCTACGTGTCAGGGACATGAAAAACTACCAACCACCCTGCTTCACTATCTGGACACTGCCATTTGTCACTCTGACCTGCCAAGTATTGCCACCCCAGTCCAGGAACTATGGAAGTGGTCCTAAGGTTTCTGATCCAGCAGAAGCCATGCTTCTACAGTAGATCCTGCACATTCTCCCTGTTGCGTGACTCACAACCCACACATCGGCTCTTTTGTGCAGCTCCGAACCTGCGTATCGCTCATGTTGTGCGGGTCTAAATCCGCTCATCGCTGTTATTGCGTGGAACTAACTCTACTGCAGAAGGGCTATTGCACAGTGTATCCATCATGCAATGTGCATTTGCATTGCAATGCCTCAGAAAAATTGACGCAATTGTCGGAAAAGTGCAGGACACACCCAGGAAATGACGCAATGGATGTGGCAGGCTCCATATTAGGAAGTGTGAAAGTTAGTTTCACTTTCTCTTATAGTCTGTTAGTCTGTGCTGGGTGTTGGAAGTGTTTCTGAAAGTGTCTGATGGTTTGGTGCAATTTTACGTGTTGTTGGTGTCTGCTCTGTCCCTGTCTTGTGTGAATTTTATACTTTTTGTGTCTGTTTGTATTGCATTCGTTTTTGTCTTTGTATTTTTGGGTGTAAGTCTATTTAGGTGTTTTATAAATTAGGGTTAGGTATAAGTTTAAGGCATTTTCGTTTGGGGCGTTGGATGTCAGGAAGTGATAGGGACGAGTCTGGAAGGGGTAGGGTGTAAGAATTCTTCTGAGGAATAGGGAGGGGGCCTCCTATGGCTCATTGTGCACTACCTGCCCAGGATGCTGGCCTCTGAGGGTAGTGTCAGCCAGGGGTAACCACTCAAGGAATGGAAGGACAGGTGGGAGAGTGTGCTTTGGCACTTCACAAAATATTTTGGAGTGGATAGCACTGTCACCCAAATAAAACATCGTTGGGCTCACGTAGTGGCATGGGAGGCTGATCTGGTGCACCTGGAGTTCGAAGGCCCCGTAAGTATGTATGTATGTACCATCTGCATGTATTGGGATTTGCAGCATTTATAAAGTGCATTAGATCAGTCTGGCATCAGAGCGCTATGAAAAGAGGGAGAACTGGGGAGAAGAACGCAACTCAGCAACCGTAGAAAAAAAAAGACCACCCTCCCAAAAGAGGGATTAATCTACAAAAAGCCAAGTTTTTACCTTCTTGCATGTAGTAATGTAGTTATAGCAGCCATGCTAAACCTAAACATTTAAGGGACATAATTGAAATGCAGTAGCTTTACATTTCATCATGCAACTTGCATCATGTGGATTGCAATCAATAAAGTGAAAATTTGAAAGCAATATAATGGCAATTTGTGTGCCTCAAAGTGGCCACATAAAGCCAGCGTAAAGCTATGTAGAGCCAATAGCTGCATTGCCATACCCTGGCTCAAGGGGCTGATCAATGGGTTGTGGGTGGTTGTATTCATTGAACATGCATGGAATTATAAGCATTTCCTGATTTAACATATGTGAATGACCAGGGAATTCTCCAAAAACGCCAGAGCTCCACAGTTGATGGCTATGCAGGAAATATATGTTCAATCTCCATTTATGTTAAACGTTCCTTGTTTAACTTGGGCTAAACTTGAAACAGGGCTTCCTGTGGATCATTCTATTTCTCACAGGCACCGCAGGTTCCTCACCTTGTGTATTTTCCCGGGCCCCAGACTGGCTCTGGAAACTCCACGTCAAATCTGTCTGCTCCGGATATGCTGTTGGCCCCCATAAGTACACATCCTGCGCGCGCTGACGACAGTTCATTTCTTTCCGTACCTTCTGACGTGTATCCGGAGCTAGCAGTGCATTCTTTTGACAGACCTTTCCCTCAGGAAAATGTCTCTTTTTCCACCCAAAAAGCATAACAGTGTGCAGATATGTGCTCTAAAATTACAGGCTTTAAGCTGTGCCAAGATTGACATTGACAGATGCTGGTGACAGGCACTACATCTGCCTTTGGTGCCTGATGAGTGGAACACAAAGCCATCCACAAATAAAAAGCCAAGTTAGCATTCGCCAAACTTTGAAAGAAAAAGTGGTCCCGGTCGAGGACATGGAAGCGCTCTCAATCCCAAGATGGCTCTCGGGAGCGTTCCAAGTTGAACTTGCGGAGTTTGGGTAAGTCGAGGCAAACCCAAAAAAGCAAGAGAAGTTGAAAGATGGATTTCCATCTTACCGCCACTCGCACCATTCAGAGTTGTGTGATGTCCGCTCAATGGAATCCAGCAGTGTTCCCGCTCTAGCTTCCTCTCGAGCGGACACACTCCATCAGTTGAAAGAGTCTGCAAAAAAATATTTGGTATCCCACTGGATCGTGCTGGAGCATCTTTGGGCTCCAAGGTAACAAGATGGCTGCACTTCAGGATGCTGTCGGCCTATCTGTCCCTAACCCCAACCACGCCACTCAACCTCGGACTGAGGTCGACCCCTCCTCAAGCACATGGCCACCAGTTCCCACCACAGTGCAACATCTGACGCTCTCCATGATGCCACTAGCCAGAGCCTTGACGTCAGACATTGATCTAATAATTTTGTTGGACTCACAGGCTCATCCCCTATCCTCTGGCCCTTGACATTATGCCCAGAAACAAACCACCACTGTGATGACAAAAACGATGGTGACTATGGAGGTGATTTTTGTGATGAAACTGACATTTTGTAAGAGATGCAGGATACCAATGAACACCTCACTATACACTGGGCTACCATGCGCACATCAAGCTGTGGCCACTGAAGACTTTGCCTCCTTTGCCACAGTGATTAGAGGGCTGCAGAGGTCCTTGACCTTACTCTTTCAATGCAGGAAGTAGACAAATGTCTTGACTGAGGTTCTCAGTCCAGCACAGACAAGCCTGGAACCCTTACCACCTTTTAATGAGGCTCTCATTGACTTCCTGGTGGACACCAGGGTGAAACCAGGATCTTGTTCTCCAGTAAACAGACTAGTGGCAAGACAACATAGGCATGCCCCTGGACGCCAGCTTTTTTCTCCAGCATCCAATCCCAGAGAGCTTGGTGGTACAGGCATCCTCTAGCCACCTGAACCCAAATTCATTCCCTACCACCTCACTTGATAGGGAATCCAAACAAATGAACATGTTTGCATAACAGGTGTTTTCCAGCAACAGTCTTACCCTAAGGTCTATTAATACCTCATGCCAACTGGGCAGGTACCTACACACATTGTGGGACAGGGTGGCAGACGTCTTGTTGGCTGACCCAGAAGAGATTAGACGGTCTCTGCAACAATAAATCTTGGATGATCAAGTTCCGGAAAAATATACAATTTAATCAAGTCTAGACATGACCGACTATTTTGGTAAGGCAGTTGGGCAAGTGTGGTGCTCCGGTGCCACGCTGGATTTGCTTTTCATCAGATGAGCAACAGGTCCTTATGGACATGCCCTTTGATAGCTCGAAACTATTTGGAGCAAAGGCTGGCTGCCCTGGAGAGATCTGAAAAGAGCAATGCTACTGCTAGTTCTCTGGGCTTAGCTTAGCTGGCTCGGCAGTTCTCTCGAACAATAGCGCCGCTTTTGAGGCTTTGGTAGGGGATATCAGCAGAGGCAGTGCCAATACCTGCCTCTTCAGCAACATGCCTCCCAGTCCTTTCAAGGGCAAGGCTGGGGAGTAGGCTGACAGCGTACTGGCCCCAAGGGCAATGAACTACCAAGCCCCACTCCTGCAGCTGCTGTGAAACCGATTGAATTTGTTCTTAGCAGCACACTACCGCTCAGTAGCCGGTTGAGTCACCTTTCACTTCCCCAGATGGCTGAACAACACATCAGACCAATGTGTGTTCCTGATCATGGAACACAGATATTCCCTAACCTTCCTATCCTTCTGCCCGGACAGGCCACCTGCATGCAACACAGACCACTTGTCCATATTCTGCAGAGAAGTTCAGGCTCTCTTGGCCAAGGGAGCATAAGAGATGATGTCTGTAGGAGGATAGCTCTGTATATAGTGTCCACCTATGGTGAGGCACTGTGCACGGAGTCCAGGCGACCCTTAGTGATAGAGTTTTGGTCCCTGAAAACCAAAGATCTCAAGGGGTAGCTGTGGAGAACAGCTAAGGCCTAGTCAGGAGGGGTGTAAAGCAAGTGCTTTAACCACTATAGTCTGTTAGCAAACTTTTCACACAAGAAAGAACCAAACCAGATGAGTATAAAAATATTTTATATTTATTACTACACACTAGAAACTAACTAGGTATATCTCCAACCCGGAGATATCAATTACACATAAGAAATACTTTAAAAAGAGGAAAACACAGAGAGCATAGGAAAACACATAGGGCCCAATCAGGGAGTCAAACCATATACTAAAATAGTGGAATGTGGGGTAAGTACCAAAACAGGACAAGTACCCAAGGATGGAGGACCGCAGGGGAAACACGGAACCACCCAAGGTGAGTAGCCAGGGGCGCCAAGGGGCAAAGTGGCTACACCGGGTCAAACGTCCATAGGGTAACATAGGGTATCTCGCGGTTGGAATTTGACAGTTCTAGAACCCTTCCCAAAGGACCCCGAAGGAATCAAGGAGGGTTGGAGAGTCACCCCACCCGTAGATACCACAGGGACCAGGATACTTACACCAGGGAGCCCAGGTGCATAAGGGTGAAGTTGGGTCGGAAATACCCGTAGACTCCAATGGAGGTTCGTGAAAGATCCGCAGCTACAGCGTCTCATGGATCAGGCCAGTGGAACCAGGCCGAGGAATTGAGCAGAACCTGAAAGCAGAGGGGACAGAATCCAAACCACCCGGAGGTGACCAGGAGGCACATGAGCACAATACCAGCCCTGGTTGGAGGTTCTCACTGTAGTACGGTGAGGATGAAGCAGCAGCTGTGGAGTCCAGGTGACGATACAGACACACAGGCTGCGTCCACGAGCTGTCCCATGCCGGTCTACGAGTGCAGGAAGGTCAGTGGCCGACAGGACCACCAACAAGCCTTGGCAAATGCAAACAACAGTTTGCGGGAGAAGATGCTGTGTTGCAGACTAGCAAGGTCTGAGGGACTAACCCAGCAAGGGTAAGTCAGGGCCGGCCCTCAACATGCAGGAGAGCCAGCAGGAATCAATAGAGCCCCCTCGAGGACCCTCTGGCAGCAGGCACAGGGAGTCTCAACAGCACACAGGAGATGAAGGCCCACGATGCAGAGGATGCAGGCAGTACATCGTTCTTGGAGCTGTGCAGGTCTAGGGTCTGGGGCTTCTTGGAGCTTGAATATCTTTCTTGAAGACAGCCAACAAGCCTTGGTAACAGCAAACAGACGCAGTGCACAGGAAGGCGGTTCATGTCAGCCGGAGAGGGCTCCAGTCAGCCAAGTTGCAGGGAAGACTGGTCAGGCCTCTGGGGAACCAACAAACCACCACCTGTGTTGCAGAGCTGGACGATGTCCGTGAGATAACAGGATCCGCAAACCAATTGTGGATGTAGAGGTGCCTGCAGATGCAGGGAAGTGACTCCTTCACTCCAAGGGAGGTTCCTTCTGGCTGGGATGACTCGGAGGGTGCACAGCCATGAAGTTGCAGAACTTGAAAAAGCACAGGGATGAAGATGCAGCAGGAATCTTCCCACCGGAGCAGTCTTGTTGTAGGTCCTGGCTCGAAGAACAGCAAAGTTGAAGTGTCCACCAACAGAAGAGTCTTTGGACAGTCTTCAGACAACAGGCAGTTAGCTCTAGAAGTTGTTGTTGGGACGAATCTAAGGACCCACACTCAGGGAAGCCTTAATTAACCCTAAAAAGGGGAAGGACCACTTCGCTGATGTCCTAGCCAGTCAGATGCTCCCAGGGGCACAGATTCAACATGGCAGAATCAATTAGCCACCTGGAGGAGCTCTGGGCACCTCCCTATGGAGGAGCTGGACAGGGGGTGGACACTCCCCTGTCCTTTGTGTGGTTTCACACCAAAGCGGAAGCCAAGGGCTCCTGACATGGGTAAAACTGGTCTATGCATGGAGGGCTCCAAATGTGCCCTTCAACGCAGTCTGATGGTGCTTGGAAGCCCCCCCCCACCCTACCTAATTCTAAAGGAGAAGTGGTTACACCTCTCCTTCGTAGGAAGTCCTTTGTTCAGCTTGCCCTGCTCGAGTTAAGCTCATCAGCAGGGGGAAAGAACATGGGCATATGTACAAGGACTTAACGCCGCCGTAGTGTCAATTTTTTGACGTTACGGGGGCTATTTTTTTATCGCCTTATTTACAACTTGCCGCTGACTGGAGTCAGTGGCACTTTTCTGGTGAAAACGTGAATTTTAAAGATCGCCACTTCTGTTAGCGAGAGTTAACGAAAATGAGATGCAAGGTGGTCGTTCCCGTGCAAAAACTGCCACTAACCCCACTTCGCAATATTTACAAAGAATACCTTGTATGGTGCAAAACCCAAAAAACTGCCTCTAAGTTCAGTTAGAGGCAGTTTTTTAAGACCAGAAAATAGCTGGTCTTAAAATTGGTGCAAACACTTGGGGCCTCATTTCAGAGGTTTTGGTGCTGGACAGCGCAGCAAAGAATATTGCTGCACTCCCTACCCTGCCAAAACAAAAGCTCAGGAATGCGCCCCACAATAAGATAGGGCGCAGTCCTGGGCCTCATTCATGAAAAGTGTTGCATCGCTGCGACAAAACAGCATTGCAACACTTTTGACTGCGTCCTCCTTGCGACACCATGGATGCGCGTATTTACTGTACGGCACTCCATGTCGCAAGGATTACAGATATGTCAGTATTTCTGACGTATCTGTCAGCGCTAAAGTCACGCATTGCTGCAATTGTGTCGGAAGCATGACGCAACTCCAGCAATGCATGGGGCAGGCCTATCCCTATTGCACTGCGTCACCCTTATGCCCGCCATGAGGCAGGAGTAAGGTTTTGGTGCAGTGGTGTCCTAGAATTGTCACAGTGAAATCTCATAGATTTCACTGCACCACTCCTATGAGGCTTTGTTGCGTGGGAACCCCCACCCTGAATACATTCTACCTGACGCAGGTATAATGTGGCATAGGGGTTCACAAGTTCATGCATATGCCTAGATGTGTCCCTTTGTACAGAGTCTAGTTTGGCGTCCAGGGTGTCTGCTGTCCCCTTCCCCGGCGGCCAGCTGTCCCACGGTGCTCGGACCACTGACACGGAGGAGCTGCCAGGGTGTTGGTGCAGTTACAGCTCCATCAGTGGAGTTTGCCCGCTGCGGTGTTGGCATCTGTAAGCGTTGGCAAAGTGGTGGTGCTGAGGGAGTTGGCAAAAAGTTCTTTGATGGCCTTGATCCAGCTGCAGCTGGGGAGGCGATGATGGCGGTGGTGCACGGTGGGCGTGGTGAAGGCGTGATGTATACTATGATGGTCGGTCCAGGAGAGTTCGGGGTGTGGCTAAAGTTGAAGTTCCCGCTTGCGGAAAAGACAGGGTCGAGCGTGGGCCGGGTATGTGGGTTGGTGCGGTGACTAGCTGCTTCAGTCCGATGTTGGCAAGGTTCGCCAGGAGGGTGGTGGTGTTCTGGTCACTGGGGTTGGCCAGATGGAACTTGAGGTGTCCGAGTAGGATGTAATCAGTGGATGGGAGAGCCTGGAGTGCGATAAGGTCTACAATGGCATCGGTGAATGGGGGTTCATGGGCCGGGGGGCCTGTAGACGAGGATGCCGCGGAGGGTGGGATTGGGGTTGGTCTGGATCTGGAAGTGGAGGTGTTCCATGGTAGCCGTCGGGTCATTAGAGTGTGGTCTGTCGGAGTGTGCTTTTTTAGACAATGGCAATGCCTCCTCCTGCGCGCTCGGGGTGGTCCGTGTGGGTGAATTTGTAGCCGTTGTGGATGGTGATGGCGATGTCCGGTCCGGAGCAGAGGTTGGTCCAGGTTTCCGTGAACAAGGCGATGTCTGAAGAGGTGGCGTCGAGGAGGTCCCAGATTTCTGTTGCGTCTTTGTGGAGGGACCGCACGTTGGGGAGGAAGCAGTTGAGCCGGTCTGCTGCGCTGTTGGTCGGCTGGGCGGCAGGAGGCACTGGTGTGCTGATGCGGCAGAAGGTGCGTTTGCAGTTTCAGCAGGAGCAGGGTGCAAGGGAATTCTACAGTAATGATAGATGGCAGGCGGTGTGGCGTCCAGGCCTGATGGCAAGGAGGGTGCTGGCGTTGTAGTGGTGGAGTGTCCGAGAGGAAGTGTCCTTGGTGCTGGGTGCGGTCCAGGGGCAGACAGATGCAGACAGGCTTGCCTTTGGCTTGACTTTGACGCACCATTGATCGCCCGCTGCGCATGGCGCACAGCGGCCGTCATTAAGTAGTGCTGCGGGGGGACTTGACAGTTGGGTGGCGGGAAACACGGGAAAGGACACTGGATGGGGAGGGTACGCGGTGGGGGAGCAGGGGTTGTAAATATATATTTTTTTAAATCTTACCTCGAGGCCGGGCCGCGTCTTCTGTGCTCTTGCTCTCCTGAGTCTGCTTCCAGGAACAGGAAGCAGGCAGTCAGGCTCCCTCACCTAAGCCAATCACAACGCTGCAAAGCAGCGTTGTGATTGTTCTTGAGCGCTGTGACGAGGCGTTCAGCCAGGGGCTGGAGGGGTGGGCATGTTCTCCATGCAGGCTGTAATGCAGCCTGCATTGCGAACAGGGAAGTGCGCATGACTGCTTTGGGCGGCCTGAGAGTGCTGACTAAACAGTCATTGTGCACTTGAGTGGGCATACCACTCCGCCCTTGCCCTGCTCCATGAGTAGAGTATCACCACCCACCCTCCCGCCCGCAAAGGAAACATAGCATGAGAATATCAGAAAGTTATCATCACGTTATGTTTCCTCTTCTTGCACTGCTTGAAAGCAGTTGGGCGACGCTCTTCCTCCACAGCGGAGGAGCCGCCACTGGGGGTGCGTCACCCACAGGTGCTAGGCCTGGGCCCGACTCAACCCCCGGGCCTCCTCCGCTACACGCCCCAGATTCTCCTCACCTGGACATTGACACAGTGGCGCAATCCGCTGCACTCTCTCAAATCTGTGACTCAGCCAGCAGGAGCCTCAGCCAGGCGGGATTTCACAAGCCTGGGTACAGCAGTCACCCCCAAGTCTGCTGGGGAACCTCCCTATGCAGGTGATGCAACAGGGCCCCCTTATGCGTGAAGTGGCAGCGCTCCCGCCATACAAGTTCGGCGCAGCAGGGGCCTCACCCTCCACAGCGTCCGGCCAGCGCAACATCCTCCGGCCTGTGATGCAGAGAGGTGCGGCCCACCATTGGTAAATCTCCTCCGTGCACCCCGGTGTAGTGGTGGCGCATGGTATGCGATGCAGACCTCCCTACGTTGGTGCACAGGAGCGCCTCTACCGTTCACAACTCCAAGGGGCACCAGGCGGTCTTCTCACACAAGTCAGCAACATGTCTCCATGTGACCTGGCAGACTTCACCACCAGGTAAGGGTGATCGCCAATGCCTCAATATCTACCGCCATGGCCCAGCAGCTCCACAGCTTCTCTGCATCCCACTCCGGGTCCCAGGCGCAGGGACAGCGAGGCCCTCGGGCCCCAGGGACTGTCCGCGCTTTCAAGGTTTAGGCTGCCATGGTGTTGCAAGGAGGATGCTATGAAAAGTGATGCATCCCATGTTTTCCCCAGCGATGCGCCTCTTTTCATATATGTAGCCCTGATTCTGCATTCCCTCTTCCCCTGGGACTCTGGCTGGTCATCCTGGCTGTTGGGGGGTTTGAGGAGGTTGTTGATATGTGCTGCACTTGTCCCTGTCTGCTCCATTCTGCATTCCATTGTTTTTCTTTTATTTTTTTCATTGGAGGTGGACTTATTGTCTATTTTTGCCTCTAGAGGCAAAAAAGGTGAAGTTCTGCTAACTAACGTGAGTTTTTTGCCCGCAAATTGACCTTTCGTCAGTTTTCGCCCGCTAATGTCAGAATTTGTATCGCCTTCACGCTAGTGTTAGCGGCAGTTTTCACCGCGGCTACCTGAAACTATCGCCATGTGGCAACATATTGTAAATACATCGCTAACAGGGCGATCGTTTTTGGTGCTAGGCCATGTTAAGAAAACTGCCGCTAACTAACGTGAGCGTTAGTTAGCGGCAGTTCTTGTATATATGCCCCACTGTCTTTGGTCGTCAGCAGCGTGGGCTGGCAGGCAGACCCTGTAAGGCTACACAGGTAGGTATCGGGGTGTCCTCTAACAAGCCCCCAAGCACATGGTATCATGCAACTAACACTAGAATTGGTGCAGTTGCATGATTTCAACATGTTTGACACCACAAGGGACCAGATTTGGAGCAGCCATTATGTAGCTGGACATCTCGACTTGCCAGTGTCCACTACATACCTGATAATGGCTGTCTGGCACTTACAAAGCCATGAGAATGGAGTCCAGGGTTTGTAGGGGTACCTCTGCTCGTGCAGGGGTATCCTCACACCTAGAACCATGCACCCTGCCCTTAGACTGAAGGGCCTACCTTAGGGGTGACTTATAGGTTAAAAGTGCAGCGACCGAGATATAAGGGAAACCCTATATCTAAAGCGAAAGGTGCAAGCACCATTTCACGCAGACTGGCAGCTCTACAAACACAGTTTGCATTGGCTCCTATGGGTGGCATAATACATGCTGCATCCCATAGGAGACCCCTGGTGTACCAATGCCCTGGGCACCTCAGTACTATATACTAAGGACTTATAATGGTATCCCAGTTTGACAAATGTGGGGTGTACAAAGTACTTACCAGAGAAATTAGAGGAGAGAGCACTGCCACTGGGGTCCTGATTAGCAGGATACCAGTGAACTACAGTCAAAACACAATGACACCAGGCAAAAGGTGGGGGTATCTATGACAGAAAGATCCTACTTTCCTAGTGTCAACATCAGAGATTGGGACTGGTTGCTATCATTCCCTGTCATCAGAATGGGAACCCTCGGTTCGAATGTTAATATAGCAGTGTAGGCCCTCCACTCAATAACATGGATATTTCTCATAGACTTTGGTAACACATTTACCTCATTATGTATGAACCAAACTTCAGCCATTCAGGGACCAGCATTCTCAAGTGCTTCCCTGCCCTCAGGAGAAGTGCTTTACTAGAAGCTCTTTCTACAGTCTTTTTTCTGTTAAAAGCAGCCTTAGAACATAAAGTCAGAGCAGGGAAAGAAGTCACTCTTCAAAGCTTGTAAGGCTTGAGGAGAATGAAATCTTTATGGATGATCCACATTCAAAGTGTCTTTATTGTCTTCAACCCAGCTACAATCCAAGGGGATAAGAGATATGTCTCACTTTCTCTTCAAAGACTCGTGACGGAAGATTAGCTAGCCATTCTCGTGGAGAAAGTGGAAAAAGCCACACCTTCAGGTCAAGGTAAGGATACGGTGTCTCATAAAGCGAGATCTTTCAGCAAGACTTTGAAGCAGGCTCTAAGACCTTCTGACACTGCTTCTAAGGGTCAGACATTTGGTCAGCTGCTATCTGATACCTCCTTTAAAGATTGAATGCACGGGGGCTCCTCCACAATGGCGGCAAAGTGTCGCATCCACTGGCTGAGACTGCTGGGACAAGGAAGTTCACTGAGGCACGACGCGATGCTGGAGGCAGCCAGCAGGTTAAGGTAAGTGTTTTTGAAACCTTTTTTAATTATTAACCCTGCGCATCCCCCCTTCCTTGCTCCCCACGCCCCACCCATCCACCCACCCGCCCACCTCTTAATTGTGTCAGCCGCCACTATGGATGCACCAAAAAATCACACAGAAAACTCAAAGGGGAAAGCTGATTTGGGTGAGGACACTTTCACTAAGAAATTAAAGAAAGTTCTTCATAAAGGCATCCCTTGAAAAATAAAAGGATACTTCAGGGTTGTTGCCTCTCAAAACTTGAGTCTAGTCAGCAATCACAGCAAGTCCTAAGATAAGGAGACATAGATGAAAACATCATTGAGGATAGAACAGGAATCATCCATGACGCACTCATCGACAAGAGAGTCAACAGTATCATCGACCAACATGGCGACCGCGACATTGCTGACGACGATAAGGACTTCATTGTTTATGACGCAACTGTAAGCGCATACTTTTTCACTGTTGTCACCACCGAAAGAGCTCTCATCGATGACAGTCACTATTAGAATTTTATTATTTTGTCGTTTTCGTTTTTTTTAGTAACTTTGAACAATAGAGCATTGCACCGATCAAGTGGGTGCTACATTCATAGAAATATTTAATTTACAGCAATCCATCTCGAATTGAACTCAATGAAAATAAATCTAGTACTTCCAGGGGCATATTCACAAGGAGCTATCGCCGAATGAACGGCACTTTATCGCAGCCAAAGTCGTGATAAATTTACCCCCCCATTCACAAGCCGGTGTTAACAGCCCACAGCACCAGTTTACCCGCGATAGCAGCCGCAAAAAACATCGCCACAGAGGACCCTCGCAAATATCGCTAATGAGATGCAGAGTAGGTGTTCCCGTGACAAAAGCAGAGACAACAGCACACCTCAACATTCACAACGACCAGCCACATCCGCGATAAAAACACAAAACAGGCGATAAGGCGCGTTAGCACCAGGAAATCTACACCTGCTCTGACCTGGTGTAAAGTCGGACGGCAGCCAGCACCACAAAAGGGAGCACAGCCCAGGGCCACATCCGAAGGGCAACAGATGCCATGGAGCCACCCATCATGCGGCCCGGACACCCAAGAGGGCCACAACACCCACCCCCACCACACCAGGACCCCATCCCACACCCGGAACACCCCCCCCCCGGACCAACACAGTCGCAGCGCAGACAAAGACAGCGGAACCCCAGGAAACGTACCAGCCGCACAGACCCAACATCTGACAATGTCACCTTCCACTACAGGCTGAAAGGGACAACCAACCTACGCATCCTGACCATCATCGCCTAACAGGCCTACGGCAACAACACAGCGGACAACCAACATCCCACCCCACACAAAGCTAATGGCGTGTCTGCACCTGTTGGCCCCTGAGACCCCCCATCCAACACCCGCCAGAGTCGGAGGAGTCCCACAGCCAGCCACATCCAAGTCCCCCACACCTGTCCTGGACATCACCATCACCCTGGTACCCCAGTCCCCATACGTACAACACAATGCGCAGGATCCGCTGGAGACCAAGCAAGGACCATACGCCATAGCAGGATGCACGCACGTGTTGGGGGCAACACACATCACACATGTGCTACCTGTGCCCCCTGGTGACACAGCACACAATCACCGCAACAGGAAGCACACGTCTCACACCAATGTGCAGGCAACAACAGAACACCGTGGAACACCCAACAATGTCGCCTTCAAATACACAGCCAGTGTGCATGATACCTTCATCCTCCGACAGTCCATCATCAACCAGCGTTCCCAGGATGGCAACAAAGGAAATGTACAGCCCCTTGGCAATATACAAATGAACATCCCACACACCTCAACACCACAACCATGCAACTCACAACTCTGGCAATGCACATGTCACAAAATCACATACAACAGGCACAACAATATGCCCACCCACCAGACACGACAGAACAACTTACAATGTCCACATGGGCTAGCCCTGAAAATGAGCCTGCAACGGCATGGCACCTCAGCCACATACTAGCCGAATGTGGGGAGAGGTGGCAACCAGGCATGTGTGAAGGATGCAGTAGAGCCATGATTGGGAAAGTACACAATGCCAACAGTGCCGGAGATGTGCTGGACACCTCGCAGTATGCAGAACACACCCATATCCATGGCGACATACACCGCTTGCGTATGGAGTGTAGTGGACAGTGGACGCCACCATGTCACCACAGCCAGTGGGGGTCCTCGCGGAAATGTTGCCTGTTACGCACCCCCCTAAGCGTCAGCGGAGTGGGATGGCCCGGCGTACGCCACGCCAGCGTAGGGGTGTGAATAAAAACCACGTAGGCCTGGGCGTGGTCCACTTCCGGAAAGACCCACGTCTCTGCCAGGGCGGCGCCTCCCACCTCGCCACGAGGCCGACGCCATCCTCGTGAGCGGAGTTGCCTGCGATGCCGTGCGCCTGCCGGACCCCGGCACGCTGGTCCACGAACCCGTCAGGCCAGCCCCTGCTCAGCCAGGCCACACTGATCACCTTCCGACACCGGCGTGTGTCAAGGAGGGCCCACCACGTGCCGGCGCAAGCCACAAGCCCGAGGCCCGAGACCTTGGCAGCCACCTCAGACCATCACGGCCGCCACGACACCGGCCCGCTTTATTCCCTTTTCGTTGACGTACTCCACTGCCGCCCCCGGACTACTCTTCGGACCAGTAGGTCACAGCGCCTTGATTTGGCATTCTTGGAGTTCACATCTGTGTACAGGCATCATCACCGACTGCATCCCTTCCCAGCACCTGTGCCACTGAGTTTGTTCCCCGACATTCATGGACACTCACTGGTCGTACATTGGGGGCGTTTGAGTCTATGGATTAGGGGCTAGTTTACATCCTCATGTAGCTGATCCCGAATTGTTGGTGAAAACGAGGGTTGCGCTTTCCACTCCTCCATTTGCTGCTTCCAGATAACATCAGACCTTCCGCATCATGCCCTGGAGGACACCTTCCACTGTCCCCCGAAACCCTCCGCAACATACACCTCGGACATTGATGGGGACCCGCTCAGGTCGCATGGCCCATCTGACTGCACCGCAAGTCACCGTCCCGTGGCTGGGTGCCTGTGCCGGCCGCAGTGCATCCGGGGCCACTAACTCTGTGCTGGTCAGGCCTGGGACCCCTTCTTCTGAGACATTGAATGGCCTCTGTAGCGATGGTCTTGGGGTCATCAACGCCATGTGTCTGTGGCCCTGCGATGTCCGCCTCCTCCGGCCCCAACTGCGGGCCACAAGGGCCCACACATGGCATCGAGTCTTGACCGGCCCGGACGTCGCATCACCGCAGGAGGCACACGCCACCACCGCAAGGACCACCTTCAACCGCCATCTGCCAGAGTCGAAAGGGTGGTCCTGACAGACCTACGGAGTTGCCCAGACCTGTCGTGGATGCCATCATCGGCCTGCTGCCCTGCTCAGCACTCCAGGTGCCAGTGACTCAGTGCACCGCAAGCCATTGTCCGTTACTGATTGAGTTTTGTGCTGTTGTGAGGTTGCGCAGCAATGTCACCTCATGCAGTGGGGAAGACCTGGGACCATGAGGAGGAGGATGTGTCAAGTGTGCGGACGAGAGAAGGCACAGACAATGGGAGGGCAGGTGGCAGCAGCCCCAAGGCAGGAATGCAGACTGGTGGCGGTAGTCAAGCTACACCCCCAGATCTGATACTGGGTATTGCGCTGTGGAGTGCGGACGCAACTGTCACCTCAGGCAGTGTGGGAGACCTGGGACGTTGATGAGGAAGTTGATGCAGGTGTACCACACCCCACTGCATCTGCATCAGGACTAACCCGAAGGGACACAATCCTAGCAATTCCTTCACATGAGCGCGCTCTTCTCTAGTGCCCCTACCTCAGTGCACTGCAACTCACGGAACGTCCAGACTGAATATTGGGTGACCTCTCTCCTTACTCCGGATCCCTCCATGTTGCTCTACAATTGACTCTGTTATGCTGATGTTTTCTGTTTCCATTACACTGGTGTCCACTTTTCAGGTTGTTGCCAGCACCAAGCACTCCGTGCGGGCTGGCTTATACTCACCCCACACACATCCAGCACAGGCGTCACTGTACATGTGGCCCTGCCAATAAAGGGGCCGGGCACACGTGCCCGTAGCCAGTTCAACATGATATGTGCATGTGTCTCTGTGGAGGTGTGGGTCTCCTTTGTGGGGTGTAGGTGGTCCCTGAAGGGTATTGGACACCCACGTATGTGTTCTACTTCGGATTCCATGGGTTAGGCAACACCCTCACCTGTTGGGCCACCTCCTTTTGGCGTTCGGCCACCTGGCATTGGGGTGCCATGTGTGGGTGGGTGACGTGTTGTGAGGCAGCCGTGATTGCGGGTGCTTCATGCTGTGTGGTCTGTTGCAGAGTCTGGGTTCTCCTCTGAGTAGCTTGTCTGCCCTGGTCCTGGTGTTGGGTTGTGTGGGATGTCCATGGGCTGTTGTAGGGCGTCGGGGTCCGGGGTGTGGTGTTCGTCTCGGGCATCACTGATGGGTTGTCTGTTCAGACTTGCTGGAGGTGTTGTTTGTCCCTCTGCATTGTGAAGGGGAGGTGCATGTTGGCATTGTGTTGGCGCCTTGTTCTTGTCGACATGCAGACTGTGTGACAATGTACATTGTGACTGTTTGGGCGGTGGTGGCTATTTGAGTTGGGACAGTGTACATTTGGCCTACATGGCTGATGTGGGGTTGTAGGGGTAGATGTGCATCTCACAGTTCCCTGCTCTGTCCAATGTGATTGTTCTGTTTCTGCACCTGGGTGGACCCAGTTGTGTCCCCTGTTCTGCAGTGTGGGTGTTGCACTTTGTGCCACATTGTCATGGTATGTGCTGTGATTGCTATGTGTGTGTGCTGCAGTGTGTTACGGGGATGGGGGACATGTCCCTGGGTAACTGTGGATGTGCAGTGTGCTACACCTCATTGTGCATGTGTGGCATTGTGCCCATCACCCCCCATCCCCCCAGTCCCTGTTGGATCCTCACCCTGTTGTTGTTGTGTCAGGTCCTGTCGGGCTGTGTCCGTACTCCCTACTCCTTGCACCCTCTCCACACTGATGACTGTGGCCTGGCTTTCCTCCTGCTCCTCCTGTGTCGCTGGACTGCCACCTCCTGTTGCCGTTGCTGCCTTCCTGTTGGCAGCGGGTTTGTGCCTGGTTTAGGTTGTCACGTCCTGGCGGAGCCTCTTGGCCTCCTGGATTGGCCTCCTGGGCTCTGCGACTGCATTCCAGGCGGTCTGCTTGTGGGTCATTTGCTGGTAGTGTTCTGTCGCCTCCGTGACCTTGGTCTTGTTTTCCTGCGGTCTGCACCCCGTCTTCCTCTCCATTTTCTCCTTGGCCTTCCCCGACCCAGTTGTTCCTTGCTGGTGGTCTGTGGGGTTGTGGGGTTCGCGTTGCCCTCTGCGCTGGGTCAGGGTGCATGGATGTTGCTACGTGCTTTGGCTTGTTTCTGGTGTGTTGTGCCTGTGGTTTTTATGGTGCAATTGCCCGCCAGACGCATGGGAGTTGCAGGCCTGAGGCTGCTTTTCGCAGCTTTTTGTACCGCGATTGGCCTCATCGCATGATTTCTCGCGTTTCGCATTTTTTGGGCGTGGTGTTGATTTACACGCTGGCATTTGACGCGTTATCTGGTGACTATCGCATGCTACCGCCTTGTTGTGAATTCCACGTTGACACAGGGTTATTTTCCCGTGATAGGCTGCGTTATTGGAAGTTGCGTTCCGCTTTTCTTGCGGTAGTTATCACACGTTCTTGTGAATATACCCCCCAGAGTCTTGCCCTACAAGCCCTCCACCCCTCCCTCTACCCCCCAATCTAGGGTTCACAGGGGCCTGCCATCTGGGGGCTCCATCATCCTGTTGATCATTTCTCCCCAAGTTTCTAGGTCCTCTTCCGCTGCCTCGTCTCACCTTGTAAGTCTGATGTGTATTTCGTCTGCTATTGCCCACTCCGCCAAATCCTTCTTCCACTGCGCCAATGCTGGGGGTCACATTGCCACCGAGTGTATGGCTATCTGGTGCCTCGCCAGCACCACCCCCAGTGCAAACATCCTGGCAACCATCTTTGTCTGCTGCCACGTTGGGACGATTCCCAAGAGACACAGTTTAAACGAGCCTTCGAGTGTCAATCCTGTAATCTGTCAAGTGACGAATTTCCTAATTCCAACATTCCATTATATGGGAGCACCCCCAAGTTATATGGAAGAAGTCTGCTGCCACTTGGCCGCAAGGGCAACACCCTACAGGCAACTCCGGCTATATTTTGGCATGCTTCTCTGGGGTCATGTTGGCCCTATGTAAAAATGGAAGTTTATAAGCTAAAAGCAGGCATCAGGTGACACTTGTTTAACTTGTGAACAAGCTATTTTCCATTCTGTAAGTGTCAGGTCATCTGGGCAGTCTGAGACTCAATGCTCCTGGGCACGGTCTGTGGTTCCCCCCTGTCCGGTACAAAGGTGGCATACAGGTGGGTTATCAGCCGTCTACAGCCAGCCAGTTCCAGCATTTGTCGCACTGTAACATGCTCCTGTGGTCTGGCGGGGACGTAGTGTGCACTATTCGAGCAAACAACAGAAACTGTCCCAGTCCCACTTCATACATCTCTTGGGCTTGTTCAAAGGACACAAAGTGGTCATTTAGGTACAGGTCTTCTACTTTCAACCCCCAGGGCCGAACTGGGAACCGAAACCGGCCCTGGCAAACTGCTCGGAGGGTCCCCCTGGTGGGTAGGAGGGGGGTGCGGACGAGCTGTTTGCTAGGGCCGGTTTTGGCCGATTTTGTTACAGGGGACCGATATTGCCGGCCCCTGGTAACAAAAACGGCCCCCAGGGGCCTAAAACCGAACCCACCCTGGCGGCCCACCGGGGAAACGCCCGGTGCCCGCTACGGCCAGTCTGGCACTGTCAAACCCCCCCCCCCCTTGCGCCATACTGCACATGACATATCTGTATTTATATTGTAAAAAGGCCGCAAGGCCCAAAGGAGGAGATCCTCTGCAAAGAGGGCTCTGCGGAAAACCTTGTTAACTTCCTTGTACCACACCATCATCAATTGCCGAATCAGGTATGGGAAGTCTCTTGGAACACCCATGCCCATGAATAGCACCTCAGGAAGTGTATCTGCCAGGAGCGTATTTTCCCAATTCGGGCCCTCGTCCAGCTAATGCACCACATGCTGCAATTGTGTTGCAGCATAATAAAGGAACAGGTCTGGCAGCATCAACCCACCTTCATTCAATGGGAGCTTCAGCATAGATAAATACACCTTGCTTCTTTTGCCCGCTCACACCAGATCTGTCAGCAGCCTTTCCAACCAAACAAACATCCATGCCGGCACTGGGCCCATCACGTTTTGCAGAACATACAAGCACTGTGGCAAAAACACCATTTTTGTCAAGGCAACCCTCCCCATCATAGACAGCTGGAGCACTTTCCAGAAGTTAACAGACCTCGTCAGTCCGTACAGCACTCTTCCTACATCCAAGTGTTGGAATGCATGAATACGATGTTAATGAATGTTATGATATGTGCAGGCCAGACAAAGGCAATATCAGTAAATGCAATGTGAATGTGCTCGCACAACAACGTCAATGCAATGTCCATATATCCCGTAACTTGTGCCCGCACAGCAGCCCCAACATCAGCAGTAATGATACCATTGTATTTCATAATCTATGCTTGTACGTTAATATTATTGCTGCTAATAAGAACAATTCCAATGTACGTTCAGACCAAAGTAAACATAACTTTGTCAATACCAGTAAGAAAGATGTCAATGTACTAGATGCCAACTGTATGCGCAATGTTGATAATGTCAATAAAACAAGTATTTGCAATGCAATCCGTCTCGCATTTGGGACCTTATATATATATTTAGCTATGCAGCACATTAGCCTGGGTGCTGGAACATCTACTGTTCTTTAACATCGAGGGAAAGTAAGCACCAAACTGCGTGACACGCCAGGTATGGGAACACATGGAGAGAAATATTGCCTTTCAGTGGGAAATGGTATAGTCCAAAGCTCTGTTTTTAATATAAAATCAGGGCCTTCGGTGGTCATATCACTGAAAATACAAGTTTTAAAAAAATATTGTCTACGGGTGCTCGTGGAAGACAATTTTTATGGACTGGAATCTAGAGAATGCTAAAGTGATTCTGGTATTTTACTGACCTCTGCTGGTAGTTTTCTATCAAGAAAGATAAATAGAGGCAGTTGCCAGAAAAATTTAAAAAAGAAAGTCCCTCAGCAGAAAGCAATTCTGGTATCTTACTGACCTCTACTGGTCGTTTTCTATCAAGACAGTTAAATAGAGGCAGTTGAACAGAAAAAAAAGTCCCTAAGCGGAAGCACACAAGTCCTAGGGCTGATTTCCAGAGCCCTCAAAGTACATACACATATAAGTATATACTAAAGTATATACAAGAGGTCTTGAACGCTCGACCTAAATATTACCAGTGGCTGCCATATTATTCTTAAGAGTTCCAATGAACTCACATTACTGCTGTCGGATCCCCTCAAGGTGACCTCCCCATCAACCCCGAGTCAGAGATATGTGGTCAGGCAGGTCTTGCGACCCACGCCTATCGAGTAACAGGTCACAGGTGGGGTCCCCCATAAACTAAAGGCAAGCATGAACCTAGGAAAAACCCTGATCTATTCCACGGATAGATAGTTGCACTACAAACAAATCAGAGGTAATTGGCCCCAATAAAACACGTTTGGCCAAAGGCTCATATTTCTCAGAAATGTCACAAAGCTAAATACCACATGCAGACAGGTACACTCCACCAATCAGGTCACGGCATGCACACCACACGTAGTGATCACGAGCTCCTCATGCCGGACACCTGGACACATACACCCTGGCCCACATTAGATCTCCCTGAGGTCGAGAGCCATCTGTGTCCTTATCAGATGCACACATTTGATTGATTTACGACTAAGATCCTCTTTAGGAATGTAGAGATCATTTTTTTGTACCTCATTACCTGTATAAAATGCCGGTCAAAACTTCGTACATGGAAAGATTTTGAGCTCTCCCGGCCACTGTGTTTAATTAAACCAATTTGTTCTTGTTTTGCCGAACGCCTCTTGTCTTTTCACTTATTTAAGATAAATTCATATCAATCAATCAGAGCATTTATAAAGTGCACTACTCACCCGTGAGGGTCTCAAGGCGCTGGGGGGGGGGGGTAGGGTGCTGCTACTGCTCAAACAGCCAGGTCTTGAGTAGCCTCCTGAAGGTAAGTAGGTCCTAGGTCTGCCGTAGGTGGATGGGGAGGGTGTTCCAGGTATTCACGGCGAGGTGGGAGAACGATCTGCCGCCGGTGGTCGCTCTTCGGATGCGGGGGATGGTTGCGAGTGCGAGGTCGGCGGAGCGGAGTTGGCGGTTCGGGGTGTAGAAGGTGAGTCGTCTGTTGAGGTATGCCGGTCCGGTGTTGTGGAGTGCCTTGTGTGCGTGGGTGAGGAGCTTGAAGGTGATCCTCTTGTTGACAGGGAGCCAGTGCAGGTTTCTTAGGTGGGGTGTGATGTGGCTGTGGCGAGGGATGTCGAGGATCAGGCGTGCAGAGGCGTTCTGTATGCGTTGTAGTCGTTTCAGGAGTTTAGCTGAGGTTCCTGCATAGAGGGCGTTTCCGTAGTCCAGTCTGCTGCTGACGAGGGCCTGGGTTCTTCTTGTTTCGATGGGGATCCATCTGTAGATCTTGCGGAGCATGCGGAGGGTGTTGAAACAGGAGGATGAGACGGCGTTGACTTGCTTGGTCATGGAGAGTGTGGAGTCGAGGATGAACCCCAGGTTGCGTGCGTGGTTGGTGGGTGTCGGTGCTGCTCCCAGAGAGGTCGGCCACCAGGAGTCGTCCCAGGCTGAGGGGGTGGAGCCAAGGATGAGGACCTCCGTCTTGTCTGAGTTCAGCTTCAGTCGGCTGTTCTTCATCCACTCGGCGACGGCCTTCATTCCTTCGTGGAGGTTGGTTTTGGCGGTGACGGGGTCCTTGGTGAGGGAGAGGATCATATCCGAGCAACATTCTGACGAGCCAACCAGGAGAGATTGGTTCATCAAGCATGAATGCTGTCGTAAGAAGGACCTCTGCCCGAACAGATTCAAATGCTCAAAAAAGATCAGTGAGCAGACTCCATAATTGATTAGAAGTTCTGCTGAATCCAAGGGGGCTGAGGTCTGTCCGGAGACATCCGTCATAGGGTAAGAGACTACATCTGATCCTTAGTCCCAAACTGTGACGTATGGCAAACTAGGACAAGCGTGTAGACCTCTTTTGTTTTTCCCCTAGTCAGCATGCTAGAAGAAGACAAAGGTAGCTACCTGATCTTGGGCGTAGAGCACAGGGTTCGCCTCGTCACCGGGTGTCAGCAGGGGATAGCCTGACCTTGGGCGTGGAATGGAGTTTGGCTCGTCCCTGGGAGTTAGCAAGGGATAGCTTGGACTGCTGGGCTTGGTGGCAAGTCGGTTCCCATAGGCTCTGGGTGTGATATAGAGCCAACATCTCAAACTTGATTTTTTAGTTACAAAGGTTCTTAGGGCTATTGATTTCAACACTGATAGCACCTGAAAGAAGTGAGAGGTGTTCCCCTTCTTCTCTCCGCTTGAATAGCTGGGTGTTAGGCAGTGATACGCACAACCCCTGGCTGTAAAATAGGGTGTAATTCGGAAATTAGGGAAAAATTCAGACCTTGGTGAATCAGGTGTAGCTTGTGTCAGGCCACAGAGGGCTGATAGTTATCAGGTTATTCATTTTTCTCCGCTTAAATCGGCCGAGTGACAGACTATCAGGCTCACCTAGGTCCATGTACTGCGCAGAGCATGCCCTCTCCATGGGCTATAGCACTAGGAGAGGGATCAGTTTTTTTGGACAAAAGAACTATTTTTTTTCTACCTTTTTAGTCTCTATTAGATTTTTTTCATTTTTAAACATTTACTGATGTTGTGGTGCTATTGAAATTTTGCATACCATGCTGCTTTTTAAATGTTATGTTGTGTTAATAAATCTATGCCTTTACGTGATAATAACCGTCTTTTCCAAATCAGAAGTTCATGATTGCTAGTTTTCTGCTGCAAAACAATCCGCACTGCCATGAACTAACAATTGCACTTTTGTTACAGGTTGTTATTGCGTCATTGCATTATTGTCTTTATTTTTGTGTTAACCAATTTTTGTTGATGCATCAGGTTGTTTTGAGCTCGTAATCAGTAAATTTTGGTTCTGGTACCACCCCCGTATACACAGTTCCCCCGTATAAGAGTAGAATTGGTAACTCATTTTAAGAAAACATCGAGATAACCAAGTGTTACAAACCCGGAAAATCAGCTTCCCACTCTGTCATGGAGACTCCACATGACCACATGAAAGTGAAGTTCCCCAACCTTGGACTTGGAGACTAGAGAAACACTGCTGTGAGTGGGTAACAATTGATACCAACATCATAGAACTCACTAAAACTTTCATTCAAACCAGACATAAGGGCCAAGAGAGAGACATGCAAATTACTCTCCTAAGAATGCAGGCCGATCGAGGGGCGACCCCATCACGCACCATACACAACCACAGAGCTAGCAAAAGCAAAGAGGAAGGCTCCAGCTCTTCTGAGACTGACAGCGAAGGCGAAAGCCTAGAATGGGGCCTGCCAACCTAGGGGGCAGATAGGGAGTGCTCACCAAAGACTACCCAGGCGTGTAAGAACATGCTACACCCCCTGGCAACCCCGGACTGCCTTGAGGAGGGCTCTGTTGTCACAATGCTCATCGTACCGCTTCTGGTGGATACAGGAGTGGCTAGGTCATGCCTACGGGAAGGAGCAACCCCTATATCAAAGACCACCTTTAAGATGCAGGGGATCTCATGATCCGTGGCTGAGGTCCCTCTCACAGCACCCTGTCTTGAAATAGGAGGAAATAAGATCAGATAACAGTTATTGTTCTATTCATCCTCCCCGACCAATATACTAGGACAGGGCCTATTGTCCAAACTGAGGATGTCCATCCAGTTCACTGAAGATGGGAGTATAGCCTGCTCCTCCCCGACGTCTCCCCCCTGGAGCACAGACCAATAACATCCGCCCACACCTCAAGAATATTAGTCAGGAAAATCCCAGATCGTTGAGCCCTCCTTGAGGGAGCATTCCGGGGTTGTTAGACCTGGCACCATTGGCGTGGGTCTCCCTTCCATTTTTCGCTGTTGTCTCCTCTGTTTTACTGGTGTTAGATGCTCTGGGCGCTGTGCCACTGCCATTCAGTGTCACAGCGCGAATGCTCCCTGTATAAATATGTCTATGTGAATTGGTATATCCCTGATTGGCTTATTTGGTTTACCTGTT
This sequence comes from Calotriton arnoldi, assembly GCA_963921515.1. Classification (NCBI taxonomy): domain Eukaryota; kingdom Metazoa; phylum Chordata; class Amphibia; order Caudata; family Salamandridae; genus Calotriton; species Calotriton arnoldi. The sequence continues at coordinate 2,337,113 of CAWUFW010002184.1, read as the reverse complement.
AGTCCCTAGCAGTGTGGCCTATGTGTGCCCAGGGCTGGCAAACCAAATGCTGCTGGTGGGCCTGCAGCACTGATGTGTGCCACCCACAGAAGCAGCTTGTAAAGTGTGTCTCAGACCTGCCACTGCAGTGTCTGTGTGCAGTCCAGAACTGCCATCTTGGCTGTGAAGTGCACTCACTTCCCAGCCCCTGAACCTTCCCTTAGCATCCTGTAAGTCACCCCTATGGTAGGGTGCCTTGTATGTGTAAGGCAGGACATGCCTTGGTGTGTGTAGCATGTCCTGGTAGTGAATTATGCACCATTTCGTTTTTCACTACTGTAAGGCTACCTGTTCCTCATAGGCTAGAATGGGCAGTTTGACTATTACATGCTATAGTCCTAACTGACCCCAGGAACATGGTAGAAAAACGAATTTAGCATGCCTGAGCTCAGAATATTAAAATACACCTTTTAGTGAAGTTTATTTTTATATTCTGTGTTTGAAAATACCACTTTTAGAAAGTAGGTATTTTCTTGCCTAAGCCTTCCAGTGTGCTCTGCCGTTATGTGTATTGGCTGTCTGGTTTTAGAGGGGCAGGACAGGCTGAGTCAGACCTGGGTGGAATAGAGAGATCTGCATTTAGAGTGTGGGGAGGGGTGGCTCTTTGATCTGAATAGGGCTGTGCCTGGCAAGGTGAATGCTGGCTCCACCTCCCACTGTGTGTCTGCTGGCAGACCCCTCTTTCTGAAAGGAAGGATGCAGCCTGGTAAACAAAGTGCTCCAGGCCTGAGCAGAACTGGTTCTGGCTAGGTTCAGGGACTGGTAGCTTCAAGGATCAAAGGTTTTGGGGGTATAAATATCTGTGCTCAAACCCCTACTTTTGTATTGCTTTTGGATCTGGAGAGGAAACTCTGTCCGTGCCACTGGAGGAATCTGCAGGAAGTGACTGTCCCTGTGCTGTGTGTTGTTTCTTGCACTGGCCTGCAGCAGTGACCACTGGACCTTGAAGAAGAGGAAAAGGAACTCTTGAGAGAACTTTTATTTTTGTACAGCAATCACCCAAGGGCTAGGAAAAGAGCTAGCCTCCTGCTGGAGTCTCAGGCACAACAGACTCCACCACCAACCTCCTGCTTCCTCCCTGCGAGGACTGCTATCTGCTGAGGAGGCTCCTGTGAGTTCCAGAGCCTCTAGTTTGCATCAGAGAGAAGAGGGTAAGAAATCGACGCTAACGCATCTTTGCGGGCCGCTGCAGTCGAGAGCGCTGGGAAAATCATCGCGCTACTGCCGCCGAGGGCCCGCAACCCGAAACCATCGCTGACGCCCCTTTGCGAGCCGCTGCAGCCGAGACGCGCTGGAAAGATCATCGCGCTGCTCTCGCCGCGCACTCGCAACCCTTAAAGAAATCATCGCTTCGAGACATCGCAGTGCGGACGCCGTGCGTTCGCCACTTTGATCGCATCGCACCGAATTTCGTCGCTCCCTCGCGGAGCGTCTTGTCTTCGCATCGCAACACGATCGCACAGCGCAACAGGATCACCGTATCGACTTCTCCCACGCGGCAAGAAAGTCATCGCATCGGCGGTCCAGCGTGCAGAAGTTTGTCGCATCGTCTCCGCACGCATCCCGCAGATCGGCGCATCATCCTCCCTTGCGGCAAGGATTTCAACGCATCGCCGGCCTCGCGTGCCGAGAATCATCGCTACAGCTTATTTGCGACACTTTGTTGGTTTTGCTACTAAACCCAGGTACTTTGTGAAAGAAAGGGTCGCAGAGACCACTGCTTTGAACTTGAACCTTATTTTTGCAACCTTTGAACTATTTTTGACAACCTTTCAACAGCTATCCTATTTTTGACAGTATTGTGGCTTTTACAGTTATTGGTCTTGTGATAAATCTGCCTTTATATAAAGATACTTATTTTTTATAATAACTACTTGTGTGGTGTCCCTTTGTAGTGTTCCTCACTGTGTTACTGTGTATGATCATAAATGCTTCACACCCTGCCTCTGAGATAAGCCTACCTGCTCGTGCTACGTTACCACAGGGTTGAGCAGGGGTATTAAAGAGGGTAGCCCTCTCACTCTGACTTAGGAAGAAGGGTCCCTACTTGGACAGTGGCCAGCCATTGCCAACTAGAGACCCCCATTTCTAACAGGGGTTATATGGGAAACCTCCTAAATTTGCACAAACTAGCACGACAGTGGACCGGTCGCGCACACCATTGCCTGGTAGAAATGGACAAAGCAGTAGCATGTAGGGAACGCAGGGAACCAGAAACTCCGGATCTTGAGACGCACTGGACCGTCACATCCCCCAAGGCTAGGGGGGAGGTTGGCTCGGGGCTACCTGGTTCAGCCTCCGCCACCACCCTGGCACCTCTTCGAAGGAGGAGGCAGCCCAGGCAAAGCGGCACCTGGCCAAGGGGTGTATTTCCCGCACTGGGAGCCCCTTCTTTGTTACTCAATATAGGGGTGAGACAAATAGCCGCGGCAGGGAAGGCGACATGTCTGACCATCAGCACACCACCTCAGGGAATTGTCCCTGCTGGTCGCATAGGAGAAATCCTTGGGCCTAGAGTGGACAGGCTATCTCCTACATCTCCCACCCCGTAGTTCTCTTGGAGCGACCAAAAAAGTGCCAAAAGCACCCCAAAGGGGTCAGGCGACCACGAACGTAAGGAGGTGCCTGATTGGGAGGGAATTCAGCCACGGAACCCCAAGGGAATCCAACTGGGTGTTCGCACCAGAGGGCCAAAGGGTGGGCATCCTCAAACTATCAGAGAGTGCTACTCCTGTCACCGAAGAAACCACAAGGCTGCCCATTGTCACCTAAAAATATGCCACGAACGGAATAGACTGTTATCAGGGCTACCCCCACAGAATCCCAACACACAGACAAAACACCAGAACCGCACAAACACACAGTGAATCCAGAACCTCAGCACAAGCATACCTCTCACACCCGCTGCAGGAAGCCACCTACAAACGTGAAAAAGGAAATATCGCAACAGTAGGGATAACTCAAAACCTTTAATTTAACAGTAGGGATCACTCAAAACCTTTAATTTCACTACAACAGTAGGGATCACTCAAAACCTTTTAACAACAACATTAGGGATAGCTCAAAATTATTTAATTTACCTCCAAACATCCAGGATAATTCAAAACTTTTAAGTTCATACAAGAAAACCTCAGGGTGGCTGTACAATGTCGACCGGGAATCCACACTAGAGTTCTCTATTCAGATGCCCACAGGAGGTCCAGGGCTCCCTTGGCTGTAGATCCCCCGAGGCAGATTGGTTGACTGTACCCCCTGGGGGAAGACAGTCTGAGGAGGGAGCAAGACGGCCCCCACCAGTGCATGAAAGCTGGCACCCAGCAGATCCTTGTGCACATACCACCAGGGCGTGCAGCAGATCAAAAGGACCCCACTCGCCAATGTCTTTTAGGCCTCCTCCAAATGGAGGCCTACTTATAGTACCAAAACTGGGCAAATGGTCCGGTGGTAGAAGCCGGACCTGCCAGGCGTTCGTGGAAGAGGGGTTGAAATAACCCTAGAGCTCCACAGGCCTCACACTAATCCAGCACTGAGTCAGTAGATAAATCCACCAGCGAGCAGCCGTTTCAGTTCGCTTACTCACCACGCAATAAGCCCCCAACTTCAAACACCGGATTCCCCGCTTAGGGCAGAGCATTCGGCTCCATCCTCCTCTCTCCCAAAATGCTTCCAAAACCCTCTATGGTCGACCCATTGGATCACACTTCGCCAGAAGTGATAGATCAGGAACATCCAGGGTCCGCGGGAGAGGGGAGTGGCGGGAGGTTGAGGGTCTCTACAAATTACCTTCTCAGCCTGCATCCGGGGTATGGTCAAAATGACACTCATCAGTCCCCGTGAGGGGACATCCAAAGAAATGGATTACCCGATCCCAGCCATAGCCACGTTCAAGCCACAGGGTCCACAGAACAGTGTGCCAGGGATGGATCCTCAAAGCCCAGAAAAATAACCCTACTTTACACCACCTCCTTCAGGCCGGACACCTAAATCCTAACGGGACTCTTGGCGATAAAACACTGCAAGAAAACATAGTTCCAAAAACTGGGAACAGCCCACCGGCAACCATACAAAAGAGCCCAAAGGTTCTCGACCCTTCCAGAAGAAGGACGGGACCAGGACATTCAACATAAATTATAGAAACCTTGTTCCACGACACGTGCAAAGACCGAAGGGGTATGCACGTGTCAACGGAAACTTAAACCTAAAAATTAAACATCTGCCTCTCCTCACAATCGTATGCAGCCCAGATAGGTCAAAAGGACACCTCAGCACCTGTTAAAACATCGCACTGTGAACAGAATAGCCTGCAGAGGAAATACTGTCCCCACTGTATCAAGAAGAGGGGAGAAAATCCATTATATGAATCACATTAAAATTAGTTTTAAAATTCCCCGGTCATCCCCAAAATTCTAACGCTCACTGAAATGAGTTTAAAAAATCTTACCAATGCCATTAAAAAGTCTACCACCTCCTTCCAATCTCGATAGGAAAATTCGCTCCCCAGTAAAACCATATAGCCCCCAGTAAAACTATATAGCAGGATCATTTTACACATGAAACAGGAATGTTCCAATAAACTCCCTAACAAACGTTTTTCCAAGTTAATTTATGACCCACAGCTCTTACCCTACAGGTCAGCTATCAAACTGTAAGTGCACCAACGTTGCTGAAGCCTGCCATTCCTTTAATCAGGACTCTCAACAGACTTTCATAAGACCAGTCACTCAAGTACTTCAGAGTTCAATTGACTTTGTAACTTCATTTTTAAGAGACATTCTTTCTACACCGCACCAAAAATAAAAACACCATTAGGCACCCAGTCAACAGACACCAGAGCACAGATAACAGCCACTCAACACCGGACCACAGACAACGAACAACAAAAGACAGGCCCTGACGACAGACATCTCTCCCGAAGACGATCCTACATTCTACAAATGCTTTCCAAGTTATGTTCCCTATTTTTGTACACACTCTCCTTAGCCAGAGTGCTTTAGAGACCCTCCGGAACCAAAAATGCAATGATTTAGTAAGCTCTACTTCTACATTCTTGTGACGCATGCGCAGAGACCTCTCTCACCTCACATACACCTACACTAAACCAAGCGTTAGTATTCCTAATGCACTACATATCATACTCCTACACAACACCTGGTACCAACATATGTCCAATGTAGGCACACAAACTACGAACAAATCATGTTACATCTGTTCATTGATACCTCACGCTGTAGACGCATACAGACTTTATTTAGCACAGGAGATAGCCCCTGAAAAAAGCAAAATGCCTGGTCCATCTGTACCTATGTAGGATCAGGGCAAAAATCCAACCCAACAGATTAGAATGCTGTGGGACACTAGTAAACATCACCTGATATGAGACCAACCCCACTGCACTATATCTCTTTACTGATCCAAGTGACTTCCAATCCAAGGTAGACAAAATATGCAGAAAGGGTACCATAGGGGAGGACACTGTTCGGCCCCTGGGCTTCGTAGAAAAAAGGTTCTTGTAGGTAGCACGACCACCACACCAGTGCACAAATACGTCTGCTCCCGCCTCCGTCTGTGGTCCCAGGACGGTCCTTAACATCTTTGGCGCCACCTTCTTTAATGATCAGTGGACACCGGAAATGGAATTCCAGTGCTCTTCTCAATCACGCGGGGGGTGGAGGGAATGAGTCCCATGGGAGCGGGTCCAACGCCAGCATAGACACCCTGTGTCAGGAAATCTGGGATAACGAGATCAATAGGTGCACATGGTTGCAGGGGAAGGGGCAACCCCTAATTGTACAGAAACTTACGCTGTACTCTTTATGTTTCAGAGGCAAAGGAGGAGGAGGGCAGCAATGGGAATTGCGGGCCAATACTGCACGTACCAGACCTGCAATGGGGCACCTCCAAGCTGATGGATTTATACTGGCATTGCAGTGACCTTGCCTACACCCAGCTCATCTCTGGATGGCGGGGCCTCTGCACCCTCGTGATCATACACACCTCGACCCTGGTCATCCCTGGAGAAGATCTGTCCAAGTTGTCTCAACATCTGTTACAGAAGAAAACAACTCTGTTGCATCAGGCTCGAAGAAGAAGAGCTGCTGATTATTTTGGCTGGGCTCAGTACAAGGACATTCCAGAAGAATTCAGACTGTTCACAGAAGCTCAAGTAAATGCCAGAGGGTCAATACCCTTCTTTACTGACTGGACCAAGGTGAGCATGAACATCTGACTTAATCTGGCAGCCAACACCCAATCTGGGACACTGCTCTGCTTTGCACACTCATCACTCTTTTACACTGCTTTACACACTCGCTGTGCTGCGCTTGTCCCGGCGGCTGAGCACTTTTTGCTCGCATGGTTTCATCTATTATGATGCCTATTCTGTCTAAATGAGCCTGCGCCATCCAGATAGGAGGTTCCTTCATTCCCTGCAAATATTTTTTAGGTATACAAGGTGAGAGATGCTATGGGTCAAAGGATTCACTGATTCATAATCAGTTCTACCTCATCTAATACGTACTTTCATGTTACTGCGCAAAACAACTGTACAGAATCTCATGGATTTAGGAAAATGATGATTGACAATGCAATTCCACAATTGCCATGCGCTGCACACTTTAATCCATTAATATCCCTCGAAACCTACTTCAGTCAGGGTTCCCGAATCATTGTCTGAGCCCTGGGAGGTCCTGCAGCCCCCCTTAGATGCACTGCATACTTCGGCCTCTCAGCGGCTGTCTTCGCTCTTTTGCACCAAAGCCTCTGTCAGCAGAGCTCTCTGTGAGCGAGACTCTGGAGGTGTCTTGTAGATAAACTCATCTGAGCCTCTTTCGTCGCCCCTCCCCCAATGCCCAGGTCCTGCAAGATAGATCCTGAGTGCACTGCTGCATAGCAAGAGCAAACCACCCACTGATGTACAGTTTGATAATAGCTGCTGATGTACTCCAGATCATGCTCATATTGATATACTTGCCTATTGCACGCCTATATTGTTCTCTTACGCACATAGTGTGATTCTGTGTCTGCACTGTTACTTTATACCTTTACTGTAACTTTTGCCCTTTCTATGTCAATACTGTTATTTCATGCATATACTGTAGTTTTATTTCAATGCTCTTATTTTATGCCGGTACTGTGAGTTTTGCCTATTCTACCTGGCATATGCACTAGTGTCCCAGTTTCTATTGATGTCCACTAGTCCATGTTTACATCGACAACCCACCTATGCTATATATGTAACCAGTGGATGCCTTGTTCTTCCTTATATCTGTACCTCACTACCTAAAAAACTATGTGACATCCACTGTCTTTAACTAACACCCCCTCACTACTCTCTACTTGTATAACAAACACTAAATTCCATGTAGCTGCTAAGCTTGTTGCAGAAACCTCTCCCAACTACCAACAAGAACCCCCAGCGCACCAGACCCAGAAAGATCAGCATAACCATTGGCGCTCTTGGTTATTCAAGGCCCCCTTTACCTCACAGAGATCCTACCATATCAAGCTGTCAACCTCCCCTCAGCACGCCTCTGACACTGACACCCTACTCTTCCAAAGAAGTGGCCACCACCCCCTACCACTTCCTCCTACCCTTAAGCACATCACCATGAGCTAACTGATTTACACCCGCCCTTGTAAACCCTAACCCTAGTCCCCAACCTCAACTCAGCCCTTACACCCCCTTACCCAACCCCCTCTCAGAGACCCATCTGCCTCCCCACACCCTACCATGACCTCACTCATTCTTCCTTTGGAAAGTCATGGCCCAAACTCCTTCCGTATTAAGTTCTCCCCAAACCTCTCCAAACATGCCGCTAAAAACTACAAACACAGAATCCTCAAAGAGCACCCTGAAACTCTAATAACCGACACCTATCACAGTGCAACACATGGAGGCCGCTTAATCAATGCCACCAACATCCCATAAGGATCCAACCTAACCATAGCCCCTTCATAAAAGTATGCCAGTGAATTGTTCATAACCATCTACAAAAATGGATATATCCTCATTCAACCCACAGAACATAATCTTTCCATCTTTGACTGTCTCTTTCCCAACCTCCTCAATGCCCTATCCCCAACCCCAAACCCACCACCCCACTCACCAGCGCTGAACCTGCCCTGCCCTGCCCCGTCTCCCCATACAACCGAAATTACTACCTCCCATCTCCCTCCCATCAATCTCCACCTCACCCTACACTCACCCCCACCTACTCCTGACCCCCCACCACCCCAACTAAGTCCACTAAATACGGCATCTCCTCTCACAAGCCACCTCCCCCATCAAGCCACTAAACCCCCACACCAACGACCCAATCGCCACCCACACAGGTTCCCCTTCCCCATAACATCAGATTAGTCCCAACCCCTACCTCAGTCTTTGACAGCCAACAGTCCACCCCACCTGCTCTCCCTGAACAAACCACCCCAGACTTCGATGGCCATCAGTCCATCCCACTTTCTCTCATCAAACTAACCACAGCCCAAATAATCACCGCAATCACCCACCCAATCACTGCATTACGTAAAGACCTCAAGTCTAACACCAGTTCATCTCTTGATCTCTTTACCATAAACCCACCGTGGATCTCCTCTCACTCTACCCCTTGGCAGACTACCCCTCTCAAACAATATAATCTCAAACCTACACAAGCTACACCTGAATTGTCTCACTATGAAGTGGAAGCCCTGATCAACTCCTATGCCACTTCTACCAATAAACCATCCTACTCCAAAATCCCAGTCATCCTCAGCACGAGCAGGATCCCAACCACCAGTTGCCCTCCCAGACCACCAGCCCAACTCACCTCAATCCTACTCACGCAATCTGAAATGAAAGCACCAACCATATCACACAGTATGCTCCTAAACTGTCGGTCAGCATTGAAGCACGCCACTGAAATAGCAGAAACCATCCTACATCACAAAATCGACCTAGGCATTCTGACAGAAACTTGGCTAAATGACCACTCATCAGCCACCTTGATCTCCTCACCCCGCCAGGTTTCTCAATCATCTGTCGAGACCACAAAGACCGCTCCAATGGCGGTCTACCGATCATACACAAAAATGACCTCCACCTTCCACCCTTCCACACAACCGAATACTCAACTTTGAATATCTAGAAGTTACTCTGTTCACTAAAGGCCCAAAGCCTGTGAAACTCCACATCATCTATCACCCTCCAGGTGATAAGGGTCAATTCCTAGAAAATAAAACGGACCTCATAACTCTAAACTCCTTGAACGATTCTACCGACATCATTCAAGGAGACCTAAACTTGCACCTGAATGATACTAATGACTCCACTGTACAAGCACTAAACTCCCTCTGAGAAATGAAAGGTCTCACCCAACACTGTAAAAAGCAAAGCCACAACAAAGGTGTGACCCTTGAAACTATCATCTTCAACCAGGATGATATATCCCTACACGCAATCCTTCCCATTGACTGGTCCAACCACCACCTCATTCTTTTCGACCTGAACTTCAATCAAACTAAGCCCCACGCCCAATCCCACTTGCAGAAATACTGGACAAGAAATATGCTTCAAATCTAACAATCAGAAATAGAATCCCTACATAGCACACAAACCACTCCCCCAACCGAACTATCAACTACTGACGAACTCACTCCTCACTACAACACTAAAATGACTGAACTCCTCGATAACATGGACCACCTAAAACTCAAAAAATCAAGAAGCGCACCCTCAATATCATGGCTCAACACAAACCTTAACAACGAGAGGTGACAACTCAGAATGATGAAAAGAATATGGAGAAATCAACCCTCTCTAGCTCATCTCTCAACACTACAAACAGAACGCCTAAAATATAAAAAGCACAGCTACACAGAAAAATCCGCCTTCTTCAGGGCCCAACTTGACCATTCCAGAAACCAACCAAAAGACCTCTTCAAGATCATCAAAAACCAAACCTCCTACATTCCACTACAGACTACAGATGACTCCACTGAACGATGTGAAGAGTTTGCTAAATTCTTTGCAGACAAGATAAATAACATTGAACGATCATTAGACCCCCTTCCTCCTTCTCCTACCACAAAAGACCACTCCTCCAAAGCAGGGCCCTCTCATACCCCCTCCCCAACTGAGGTCAATCTCTACAATCCTAACACCAACGAATACTAGAGCTATAGTGTCAATCACCACCATGCAAAAAAACAATGAAAACTGGTCCAAATTTGCAACTATATCTGAAAAGGAAGTCAGGGAAATACTATCATCCTTAAAGCTGACCACCCCCTGGCTCTGACCCTCTCCCCTGTCAAACAACTCAGTCACATCATCGCTCCAACCTGGGCGAATATCATCAACTCCTCCCTCTCTAGTGGCTCTTTGCCGGTTTCTCTTAAACTTGGCCAAATCACCCCCCTCATCAAGAAGCCGGACGCCGACCCCAAAACCTCAATAACTACAGACCCATCATCAAACTCCCTCTACTTGCTAAAACCATAGAAAAATGTGTCCTTTCTCAATTAAACAATCACATTGAGTTATTCGAACTGCACAATACTTTCCAATCTGGATTTTGGAAAGGTTGCAGTACAGATGCTGCAATCCTGAACATCACTGATGATCTACACAAATTCCTTGACGAGGGAGATGCCTGTCTCCTCATCTTCCTTGACCTATCAGCGGCCTTTGATACAGTGAACCACAACACTCTTCTCAAAACCCTCGCACAATGAGCAGGTATCAGCGGCACCATCCTACAATGGTTCTCATCGTACCTGAATGAAGGATCAAGCTTTATCAAACTAAACAAATCCACATGGACAGTATCATCAGTGACTCAAGGGGCCCCTGTGAAAGGCAGCGAGTCTTCTAAGACCCTCAATGCTGCCCGGTGCAGGGTTCCACCTCTAATTCACTTTGGGTTCGCTATCAAAATAATGAGGCAAGGCGCTGGAAACTGGAAGACAAGAAGAAGGTTTATTTCTCATGAGGAGATCGCGTCAACTGAGACACCGGGATGTCTCAGTGAGGTGTTCTGCTGGCAATGCTTTTGGCTCTTCCTTTTATACAGGTTTTACACAATGTATTTGTTTCATTTATCATGGTTACAAGCTTGGAGTTTCCGCCCCGGGCAGGTTGTCACACAAGCCCGACATTGTTTCATCAACATGGTTACACAAGCCCAACATTAACTCTCCTCCCGCCCGGGTCAAAAACAGACAATTTAATTGCAGCTGGACCTTGCTTCAGGGTCTAAAAACGAGTGAGACCGGCCAGATCTAAGAGTCCGTTCTGTTGATAAAAAACAGGTCCCATTGTTGGCTAAAACAAGTCTTGCTGTGTGCAGTGCAATAAACCATGTTTGCAAGAGTCTGTTTGGTGTTTGTAACCTGTTTGTGCAGGGATGAGAGGAAAGACGAGTTTGAGGCAGCAGGTGATGTTGATGTTTGTCGTGGAGATAGTTTATAGCCCCCAGCACACATATCAGGTTTGGTCAGAGAGTCAGACGGCTGAGAGGACAGGGTGAAATGAAGGTGACCAACAGAGTACAAAATGGCTGTGGTCAATCAGAATGACTGTAGTTTATGTGCACGTAGGAACTTTCATCAGACAAGATGGCGCAGAATGTTCATGATTGTTGTTTTGTTCTTAACAGTCGCCCCTTTGAACATAACTAGCCAGCTTGTCAGTCTATTTCGATCTCCATAATGTCCTGTATCTCTTGATCATACATTACTCTCATTTTTGTTAGCTGAGTGTCCATAGTCTTAGGGTGCAAGGTAGTTATGCAAAGATAACACAAAGGTGGTATACAGTGTATACCCAAACAACAACCACATATTGTCAATACTGGGACCAAGAGGATCATTGATATTTTCCAACCCCACTCCTTCAAGATGCCCCAAAGCCAACTTCCAATTGGCCAAGTCTCTGATCCTTGATGAATTTCTGGAGATAGTCTATGGAGATGTTCGATTGCTTCATAGACAGAAGGTGAATTATCAGGCTGCGTCGAGGAACTGTGATGAGGCAGAGTCTGTTTGATCAATGTCTTTAGAACGCTTTTCTTGATGATGCTCTGCAGGGGCTGTGTAGGTTGGTGGTAGAACAAAGGCGATGTAGCACGTGCCCCCCTAGTTTCCTGGGAGCCAGGTGTAGGCTTTGGTTCCACAAACAAAGTACATATTGGGTGATGCAACAAGCGCTGGGGGGTTGGCAGTGTTCAAAGTCCTTACAATGTTACAAGTGCTGTGACCAACATTCTTAGTCCCACGGCCTTCAATGCATACAAGGCCTGAGACGTTCACCACAGATAGGGCCACAGTCAGTGTTGCACAGTTCTTTTCTTCAGGTAGGAAAATGTGGCTCTGACAGTATTATTGAACACTTGTATTTCCACTCGTTCTTTGGAGGGGACATTCATTGGGAATGTCGTATTGGAGGTGTGAGGGCAAAAGGGAGCTGCTGTTCTTCCTGTTTGGTTTAGCCAGAACTCGTTGTAGAACTGAGCGATTGTCCCATCGGAAGTGGCATTGTCTTTGTAACTTTCTTGTAGGAGCATCATCCAGGCAAGGCAAGATCCATGAACAGAAAAGGGTGAAGGGATGAAAGGGATGGAATGTTCAGTGGCATGTGGTAGCAGCCCACAGACCCAACAGTTAATGGCATTGGTGGCAAGATTGTGCTGGTGCAACATCTGCACGAAAGAATTATTCCAGAATTCTTTGCGTCGTTCTTGGAGATGTGGCGGTAGTGATACCAGGTAGTGTTCTTTCTTGGTGGTTGGTTGCATGGTGGGTGACAATGTTCTGTATGCAGGTGCATTCTCTTCAATGATCCAGAGTGCGACCATTAGCAGGAGACAGGTGAGAAATGCAGCTACAAGTGCAATTGTCTTTGTGCTGTGCAGGTTAGCAGTCTTGGTGTCTTTGCGGTGGTTTTGCAGGTGTTCAGTTTCTTCCATCATCTTCGAGGAGCTCAACAACTGTTAGGACCACAGACTTTTGTCTGGCGCTTTCCTGGTAGCGTTGTTTGACTGTGCTACCGATCTGAGACCTTGACTCAGTTAGTGGCCTGGTCGTTGGAGCTCCCTCCTTTCGTCGATCTTAGGTTGTACCCTTTCCTGGATGGCACCGTGGGGTCGGGAAATTCTGATAGTTCAAGGGTGTCTTCTTGTGGGTAGCAACTCAGAGCTGGTCGGTCTCTCGCGAGTACTTCCTCTTGCACCTCCACCCCTTCGCAGGTTGCCAGGGTTGGAGGGACTCGTTTGCAGCGATGGGCATGCAGCCAGTTCCGTTTTCCTTTCACTCGGAGAGCAGTTCGGCTGGTGATCAGGACTTGCCAGGGGCCCGTCCACCTAGGCTCCAGATTCTTCGTTCTTTGGAAGTTGCAGATCAAACATGGTCGCCTGGCTTTATTTCATGTCCCGGGCCCCTGGATAGTCAGGCAAGGCTTGCTGCACCTGTTGGTGGATAATTGTTAGCTCGTTTGTCAATTTATGCAAGTAATCTGCGTAGTTCTGTCTCCTGCCGTGGCTCGGGCAGTAACGTCTGCTAGTGCATTTCCCTGTCCAATGAGATCAGTCACTTTCCTATGTGCTTGGCATTTTATCACTGCTAACTTCTTGGGGAGGAGGACTGCTTGCGTCAAGGCGGAGACTAAATCTCCATGCAGGATGGGTGTACCGTGTGAAGTCAGGAACCCTCTTTCTTTCCATAAGATTCCAAAATGGTGAACCACCCTGAAGGCATATTGGCTGTCGGTGTATATGTTAACTGTCGTGTCAGTTGCTAAGATCGGTCGGGACAAAGGGTTGGTGGAGGGCGTACCGTCAAATCCTATCGGGACAAAGGGTTGGTGGAGGGCGTACCGTCAAATCCTATTGAGGTCACATGTGAGCCTGACAAGGGTGCCCTTGAAATCAGTCGTTTGGATAGTGCACTACGTGTTGCTCCCGTGTCTACCAGAAATGGCGACTTTGTGCCCAGGACCTCAGCGGTAACATAAGGGCCTTGCTGATCAACATAGAGTTCGACTGGATCCCTCCCTTGCCCCTGGCTGTCCTATGCAAAGTCGTACCTATTGTCATAATCTGTCTGTTGGTACTGATTATGTTTGGGATGGTCAAATGTGTTCACTCTTCCTGGCCTTTCCTTGCTTGCTTCACTCGTGTACCCTCTCCCACGTCCTCTTCCTCTCTGTCCACTTGCTATTTCCCTCGCCCCTCTGCCCCTACCAGCTCGTAACAAAGCCGGGCATTGGGTTTTCCAGTGTCCATATTCTTTGCAAAATGCACATTGATCCTGTCCTAGGTCTTGGCGTCCTACATATGATGTCGATGAATTGTTACTAGGTGGCTGTACTCTAGGGGTATTCTGCTGGTATCCTCCCCTATATTGCTCCCTTCCTGTATTCGCCCCCTGGAGTTGTGCTACCATTACCCTTTCCTTCAAGTCCTTCTTTTTCCTTTCTGTAGCCCTGTCATTTTCGTTTTTCTGATGCTCCTAGTACTGGGCCATTTGGAGAATGGCCGCCGGTTTAGATGCTGCCCAACTACTTTCGCTGGCTTGTAATTTCTGGGATACATCTGGCAGTAGTCCTTTGACAAAGTTCTGCACAAATAAGTGAAGTCCGGTTGCGGTGGACATGTCTTGTCCACTGTAATCGGAGAACACTGTTTCAAATCTGGAGAAATACTCTGAGACATCCTCTTGTGGTTTCTGGCGGCACGCGGTTACTATGGACCAGTCTATCTTTTTCTCTGGGATCAGCGTTTTCACTTTCTGCACTATTTTGTCAGGGAGGTCCAATATTGCTTTAACCGGTTTTTGACCAGGGTTCCGCTGTTTATCTAGTGTGTTAAGTTGTTCCCAGGTATGACCAAGCAGTTCGGTATGGTCTATTTTCCTAATCTGTTTCCACACATCTGCTGGCAAATATAACCCGAAGAACAAGTCTATGTCGGCAAGTGTCATTATTGTTGATCCCAGAGCGGTACCTAGCTCGGTGTAAAAGGCGGTGGGATTCTTTCGTAAATCCGGTAGAGATTTACGGAACGTCAAAATGTCCTGTCTGTCCCATGGTTGATACACCCAATTGTAGACCACCCTTCCTCTAGCGTCTTGATGGTTCATATCGTCATGAGTCCCTTGTCCTCTAGGAGGTACCCAATAAGGGGCAGCTTCTTTTATCGGCATCATGCTATCTGGTTTTTCCACCGGGGTCCTGCTATCTTAGATGCCCTGTCCTTATCTATCCGTCCTTGTTCCACGAGGTGACGGAATACCTCCAGTGTGGATGAAAAGAGTTCTGTAACATCGTTGTCGCCTTCATCTCCGGTGTCTACCTTCCTATAGAGCCACTAGTCGCTCGGGCCCTACATCTTGGTACTTCTCTTCATATGCAGTAAGAGTGTGGTAACAGAGACGTACAATAAAGTATCGTTTGCGGTTTTCAACATAGGAGTTGCATATGTCAGTTACATACTCTTCTGTCTCCTTCCTATCTATGAGGGATTTAACTACTTTATCAATGCCTGCTCGCTCATTTTTACTTAATCGCGGGACCCTGGGCGCTCCTTTTTCTTTTGATCCTACCTCTACTACTGTATCCTTTGATGAGGCATTTGGTGTGGGTGACTCGGTGGGAGCAGAGGCGGTGGAGACTGAGGCGATCGTGCCATCTCCGGCTATACTTTGGTGGTCCTGTCGTTGTACTACGGGATGAGTGGGGTCGTAAGGAGGTGGCATGTATATGATTGGGGGACCTAACAATAAATCATCATCTACCCTTTGTTTTGCTGGTAACTTGGGGTAAAGAGTCGAGTGCGTTCTAACAGGGCATTGATCTGATATTTTTGATTCCTGTTCCTTTTTATCGATTTCCTTTTCTTTTAGTTTTTCTTCTAATCTTTTACAGGCTTGGTAAGCTGATTTTCGCGTTTCTTTATCTTGTCTAGCTTCGTCCCTTTTCTTTCTTTGAGCTGCCTCTTTTCGCCATAAACCAAAACTGTCAAACATGGCTGGTCTAGTTTTCTTTTTGTGGAGAGCTAATTCTAACATTTCTATTTTAGCGGGATGGAAAGATCCCGTCAGTGGCCACTGATTTACCCGGTCCTTCCTAGTGTATTTATGCCATAGTTTGCTATAAGCTACGCTGGCTAATCCATACTTTACGTACATGTCCTTGTTAGGGGTGCCTTCCGGCGGTGCCGGCTGACTGACCTCTAACAAACGGTCTGGTCCAAAACAATTACAATCAAACAATCTAGAGAAAACAGGCATGACGTATTTATCGGTCAAAATGAATATCTCAATCAATCAATTTAGACAAAAAGTCTGCACTACCTGTCCTTCGCTGTCTGCAAAGAGAGAATATTCCTATTCTACGTTGTTTGCAAGCAGGGAATGTCTCAAATAACTCGATATCAAAAAAGGAATACTAGTATTTCAATCAAACTATTCAATCAATCAATGTAAGTCGTTTTTTTTTTTTACGACCTTACCCGGACCGTATGGACAGTTCTTAGTCTTCCCCTTCCAGCGCCTGGTTGTCCTCTCACTCCAACAATCAATGCGGCGTTCCTCTAAGGTCCCAGTCAGGACCGCAGGTCACTCGAGAGAGGTCCGTTCGGAACCGGTGAAGTTCAGTCGATCGGCAGCCAGACAAGGGTCTTCTCAGGCAGGTATACCCCAATCGTTTAGTTGTTCACTCCGTCGTTAGGACCTCTCTACCGGACCCACGCGTCGCTGATGGGCCCCTACGGTTGGGCGCCAATTTGTGAAAGGCAGCGAGTCTTCTAAGACCCTCAATGCTGCCCGGTGCAGGGTTCCACCTCTAATTCACTTTGGGTTCGCTATCAAAATAATGAGGCAAGGCGCTGGAAACTGGAAGACAAGAAGAAGGTTTATTTCTCATGAGGAGATCGCGTCAACTGAGACACCGGGATGTCTCAGTGAGGTGTTCTGCTGGCAATGCTTTTGGCTCTTCCTTTTATACAGGTTTTACACAATGTATTTGTTTCATTTATCATGGTTACAAGCTTGGAGTTTCCGCCCCGGGCAGGTTGTCACACAAGCCCGACATTGTTTCATCAACATGGTTACACAAGCCCAACATTAACTCTCCTCCCGCCCGGGTCAAAAACAGACAATTTAATTGCAGCTGGACCTTGCTTCAGGGTCTAAAAGCGAGTGAGACCGGCCAGATCTAAGAGTCCGTTCTGTTGATAAAAAACAGGTCCCATTGTTGGCTAAAACAAGTCTTGCTGTGTGCAGTGCAATAAACCATGTTTGCAAGAGTCTGTTTGGTGTTTGTAACCTGTTTGTGCAGGGATGAGAGGAAAGACGAGTTTGAGGCAGCAGGTGATGTTGATGTTTGTCGTGGAGATAGTTTATAGCCCCCAGCACACATATCAGGTTTGGTCAGAGAGTCAGAAGGCTGAGAGGACAGGGTGAAATGAAGGTGACCAACAGAGTACAAAATGGCTGTGGTCAATCAGAATGACTGTAGTTTATGTGCACGTAGGACCTTTCATCAGACAAGATGGCGCAGAATGTTCATGATTGTTGTTTTGTTCTTAACACCCCCAAGGATCAATTCTATCCCCTACCCTCTTCAACCTCTACATGGAACCTCTTGCACAGATCTTGAAACAAGCCAGAATTGGTTACCATCTTTATTCCAAGATCTCGTCACTCAATGACATCCAACATCTCAACAACACTCTCTCCCTGATAAATACCTGGCTCAACAACAACCACCTAAAATTAAACCCATACAAAACCAAACTCCTCCTCATCCACCCCAAAAACAATCCCTACCCCATCCACCACTGGCTTGACAGTCTAACTGCATTAAGCTGCAAACTGTCTACATCGAACTCAGTCAAATCACTTGGGATTACGCTAGACAAAAGCCAAAATATGAAAGAACATAATAACGCCTCTGAAAAAATGTCTTCTACACCTTAAAACACATAAAAAAAATCAAACCTTTTATCCTCTCTTAAGACTTGAAGACTGTAATCCAATCCCTTGTCCTATCCAAGCTGGACTATGGCAACGCAATGGTCACTGGCACTCCAAAATCCCACAGTCTGCCAATGAAGTAAACACTCAACATAGCGGCTAGGCTGATCTCTGGTGAGAGACATTTCCACCACATCACTCCCACCCTCAAGAATCTCAACTGGTTACCAATTGAAACAAGGAGTATATTCAAAACAGCCTGCATAACACATAAAGCTCTCTACTCTGGTAATCCCACCTACCTCGCTAACAAACTGACTAAAGCAGGCCAAAAGAGACCTCTATGAAGCTCCAACACTCTTCTCACCATCCCTCCAAAATTCAAGAAAACTAGATCCTTCACTAGATCCTTTTCTGGTAATGCTCCAAGAATTTGGAATGCCGTAACCAAAGAACTGCATGACAATCAATCCTAACTTTACTTCAGGAAAAAGCTAAAACTGTCTTTTCTCATTAAATTCCTAAACTAATCCAACTAAACCACCTTTATTGGCCTATCTGAAACCCCATCCAATAAACTCACTGACCACTCTGAACGCGATCCCAACCCCTCCTTTGGATACCTCACTACCGCCATTTACTATACTAATATTTGCTCCACCACCTGTATACATATCCTGTAAATGAACCCTGTTTACCTGCTTCATGCCCTGTATTGTATGACTTTTCTCTCCTACTTTTGCTTTGCCTACAGCAAATGATGTAAACGATGCACATGTTAATCTCTTGTAAAGTCTTGTACGACTTCTCTCCCCCACTTTTTTTTTTCAAAGTATGGTATGACCTTTCTCTCCCACTACTGCCTACCTATGGTAATGTTGTATCCTATGTTTATACCTCCTGTAATCAATATATATATATAATCCCTGTAAAGAGCTCTGATGCCCTTGGGTCTAGTCCGTGCCGTATAAAACTCTCTAAATACATAAATAAAAAAAATAAAAAAAATAAATGCCCGCTGGTTAAAAATAACACTGCCATTGCAGGCTGGGTGTTTTGGTGCAGAACAAAGTGAAGAGTCAACATGGCACACATCCCTGTGTGCCATGCCTACAACCCACTGCCCTGGCATAAGTCAGCCACTCCTCAAGCTGGGTGCACTATACCAGTGGTGAGGGTACAGGTGCATAAGCCCTGTACCCCTACAGTGTTGTTTGCCAATTCTTAGACATTGTAAGTGCAGTAATGCCATTAAGAGTATATGGTGCAGGGAGTTTGTCATTACGAACTCTACAGCACCATAATGGCTTTACTGAAAACTGGGAAGTTTGGTATCAAACTTCTTAGCACATTAAACCCACACTGATGCCAGTAAGGGATTTAATGAAAAATGCACCCAGAGGGCATCTTAGAGATGCCCCCTAAAAAACGACCAGTCTCTGGTGGGTTCCCTGACTGGTACACACCAGCCTGCCACCACAAGACATGTTCCTGGACCCCTAGGGTGGGAGCCTTCGCTCCCTGAGCCCAGAAACAAAGCCTTTCCTGGGCGAGGTGTTCACACCTCCCCCAGGTCAGGAAGAGCCATCTGTGGCAGGGGAGCTTCAAAGGCCTTGCATCCTTTGTAATGGGACCCCCAGCCTCTCCTGCTATCAGGAGCAGGCCCCCTTCCTGTCTCCCCTCCTTTTCGGCAGGAAGACAGGTGGGAAAAATTAGCCAGCCCAGAAGGTGTGCCCACCTCTGCCAACTCCACCCCTCAGGTTGGGGAGGCGAGGTGAAGCCCACTCTTCAGTGCCCGCCATCTTGAAGATGGCAGGCACTCCCCAATTAGGAGTAGGGATTGTGCTCACTCCCCCACGTGGGGTGAGCACACCAAGCGTGTAGTCACCCTAAGGTCAGTAGCCCATTGGCTACTGACCCCAAGACCCCTAAAACGCCCCCTAAATACAGTATTTAGGGGGCAGCCCTGAACCAAGAACTCAGACAAGAAACCACAAGAAAAAAAAGAAGGAGAAGGACCGAACAGCCGTGCCGAAGCTAAGAAGAGGAGGACGCCTACTGACTTGGCCCCAGCCCTACCGTCCTGTACCCACCTCGATTCTGCGGAAGCGAAACTCTGGTACGTCCTGCAGCCAGCAACCTCAAGAACCCCGAGGACCTGCCCTGCCTTCAAAAGAAAAGACTTTGTCTCCCGTGAACACCGGATTTGTTCACCCACAGACTCCAGCTCCGGCAAAATCTGCGAGTCTGCACCACTCTGCACCCGACGCCCACGGCCTGAGTTCGAGTGGCCCAACACCACGAGGAGGTCTCCCCGGCGATCCTGACCCAAGATCCAGTGATCCCTGACCTGCCTCAAGCCTCCAGCCGATGCCTGCAGCCTAAATCCAGAAGGTCCCCCCAACCGTGACCATGAGCTGATAAGAAGATCCGACCCTAAAAGGCACCCCTGCACCTGACACCCCACGGCCTTGGGTGGCCCAACCGACGGTGCCTAACCAACCCCCAGCATCCCAACTTACCTCTCCAAGTGGTGGCTGCACCCAGAAGACCTTCGTCCCCGAGCCTGCAATGTGTTTGCAAACCGGAGACTCCCCATTGAAAGCTACAGGGCACCCGATGCCGAAACAGCATTATGCACCCGGCCGTCCCAGTGCCGCTGAGGGTGCACCTTTTGTGCTGGCTTGAACCTCCATTTGCCCTGAGCTTAAGTCCAGGAGCTTTGCTCCCACAACCTTGTGGCCTGCTCGTAAGCAACCACCAACCGGAGGCTCCCTATCCCCCATTGGATAACATTGGGCCTCAGCACTCTGCACCCGGCTGCCCTAGTGCCGCTGAGGGTGTAACAAGAGTGCATCCTTGACCCTGGGGGACCCCAGAGTCTACCCCCAGAATACTAACTCCCACAACCGAATACTTACCTTTGAACCGATAACCCTATTTTTCTCCATAGGATAACATTGACTGTTTTTCTGTGAAAAGTTTCTAAGTGTGGAGTTGCAAAATATATAAAAGTCTTTAAAAAGGTAACCAAATAACAAAAACGCTTTTACTTACCTGTTTACAGGAAATGTCCCAGTGCAGTATCCAGGTATACTGCACTGTGTAAGAAAAGTAATCTGAAAAGTAATCTACTTGACATTCTACTAAAAAGCCAATACAAAGTATATGTACAATCGTCCAAAGCATTGCATTACTAGTAGCTCTACTGTAATCAAACCAAAAGTATATATACAATTGCAATACAAACTGTTTACAAACTGTATTATTACTGCAAAGTACTTATCACTTACCTGTGCCAGGCTTGCTTGGTTCTAGGAAATAAAATAACTAAAATAATATTTTTAAACAAACAACATTGGTCTGAGTTCAGTCTTTGAGTGTGTGACAATCATTTGCTAATTGAGTGTGTACAACAAATGCTTAACACTACCCTCTGATAAAGGCTTACTGCTCGCCCACACTACCACAAACAGAGAGTAAGGTGCTATCTACTTTTACCTCTGCCTACCTTTGGGGTTCCACTGGATCCTGTGCACACTATACCTCATTTTGCTATAGTAAATACAGAGCCAGCATCCTACACCAAGTCAATCAGCGGTGTCCCTGGAGCAGCAGAGTCGAACAGGAGGCCTTAGGGACTGCAGGCAGAGTGAGCCTTGTGGTGCTAAGGCAGCCAGGAGCAGCGCACACAACCAGGAGGTCTGGGGCTACTCAATGGAGCTGTGCAGTGCCTCCATAAGTTGTCCTGGGAGGTGGGAAGGGTTGTCAGGGAGGCGGGAGGGCTGGGAGCAAAATCAGCAGGAGTGGCAAAAACGATGGGAGCTGGAAAATGCTCTCAGAATGCCCCTAAGCAGTCTATGTGAATGTAACAATACATTCCAAATGCTATTTGAATGCTTAGTCTAAAATTATTATTATTATTCTACTGTGACTGTGAGCCCGTTTAAATGGAACAGTGATTACCCCAGTCAGTCAGAGGTGTCCTTGTAGCAGTGGGATCGAACAAGAGGCCTTGGGGACTGCAGGCAGAGTGAGCAAATTCCCAGGCTCATGGAGCTAAGGGAGCGGGAGAGTGTAGCACATGACCAGGAGGTCAGGGTCTACTTCCAAAACTTTATATCCCCTGGGGCCTGGGAGGCCCAGTTCTCAGCTTACCAGCTCTGATGGAACGAACCCTGGCAGTGGTGCAGTGCGGTCCTGGCCTAGATTGGTAAAGTTGGGCTGCACTGGTTCACACGTGCAGCTCCTGGCAGGCGCAGGCTATCTCTCTCCTGAGCCATGCTTCCCAGCCTCCAGAGATGATCGCAGTTGCTCCACTCCTGCCACACGCAGTAAGTCTTTTTCTTTCTTGCTCGAGTTTGGGGCAGTCTCCTTGCTCCGGCGGGGCTCGGACGGCATCTCCTCTGTCCTCAGGCCTCCTCAGACGAATAGGCCACGTTATAACGCATGCGTTTTGAACGCATGCCATTACAACGCGGTCATTACAACAACCGCGTTGTTACATCGCATACCATTACAACGCACGTCATTACAACGACTTGCTGTAGGGGGGTGCTGGATGTTGGAATATTATAATTTACTATTCCAACTCCAGTCTGTGCAACAGAATGGAAGGTGTTGGATTTAAAATCCAACACCTTCCCCTACAGCAAGTCGTTGTAACGGCTTGCGTTGTAATGGCATGTGATGTAACAACGCGGTCGTTGTAATGACAGAGTTGTAATGGGGGTAAATGATGTTTCCCCTTCAGACACAAAGCCTCCCCTGGTTGTATCAGCAGTTTTGGGTCACAGGCAATGACCCGGACCTCTGGCCTCAGCGCTTCGAGCAGCCCCACCTGGCTTCCGGGGACGCTAAAATGAACCTCACTGTCCGCTCATGCTGGTCTCAGGTTGGCTTTTCCACAGCCCCTTCTGGCATATGGGGTTGCGGCAACTTCCCGCACACAGGCGACGGCCCAATCGATGCAACACAGTTTCTTGGCACACAGTGGCCCCTCCTGGCATACGGGATGGCCAACTTCCACAACGTTGCACATGGCCAACGGCCCGATCTATGCAACACAGTTTCTTGGCACACGGCGGCCCATATGGGGTTGCCAACTACCACAATGCTGCAGACGGACAATAGCCCGATCAATGTCTGCATGCTTCGGATGCGTGTAGACAGAGGTCAAGCAGCAGTTCTTATTCTGCTTGACCTGTCTGCCGCATTCGACACGGTCAACCACGCTATCCTGCTGGGGAGGCTCAGGGAGGTAGGAGTAGCAGGCTTGGCCTTGAGTTGGTTTCAATCCTTCCTTTCAGAGAGGAGACAAGCGGTGGCCCTCCCTCCTTACCAGTCTGACTTTACTAACATCACGCATGGCGTGCCTCAGGGCTCTGCAATTAGCCCGATTTTATTTAATATCTACATGAAACCCCTGATTGCGGTCATAAGGGCGCATAACATTAACATCGTAAATTATGCGGATGACACGCAACTGATTCTCTCCTTAGAGGGAGTACAGTCGACATCTTTGGAGCTGTTTCATCACTGCCTGCGTGCCACAGCTCAGTGGTTGAGGGAGAATTCATTGCAATTTAACGCCGGAAAAACCGAGGTTCTCTATTGCTCAGTGGGGAAGGTTCCATCAGCGCTGCCCGTAAATTTTTGGCCCCTAGCTACATCTACTGTACTGAGGCCTGTTGAGAAGGTACGAAATCTGGGCATTATGTTTAACAATAAACTGACGTTGGAGTCACAGGTTAACAAAACTGTGGGAAGCTGCTTCGCCATTATTAGAATTCTGCGGAAGATTTTTCCTCTGCTGCCTACTCACGCGCGAGCTTTGGTAGTACAAAGCACTATATTAAGCAGATTGGATTATTGTAATGCGCTGCTGCTGGAGTCCCCGAGATATCTAATAGATAGGCTCCAGAGGATTCAGTCAACAGCAGCCAAGCTAGCCTTGGGGAGGCCCAGAGGTTCCTCTTCTTCATTGGCTTTGGCGGAGCTGCACTGGCTCCCGATAATGCAGAGAATTCAGTTTAAATCCCTCTGCATAGTTTTTAAGGCCCTGCATGGGTTTGGACCAGTATCTATGCAGAGGAAGTTTGCTTGGTATGTACCTGAGAGAAGCCTTCGCTCCTCTTCGGCCAGATTGGTTAAAATATCAAGATTCAACAAAATGAAATCCGGTGGCAGAGCCTTCAGTGTCTCCGCCGCCAGATTATGGAATACTGAGACAACTGAGGGATCTTCTCCCTTTCAGGAAGAGACTAAAAACTTGGCTCTTCCCCAAAGCATAATCTGTTGTCAGTTTCCCGTGTAGCATTACTCTTAACATGCACTTTTTAATGTCAGCGCCAGGATGCCTGTTAGGTGATAGAGCGCTTTATAAATGAAATAAATAAATAAAATAATGCGGCACTGTCCTTGGTGCATGGTGGCCCCTCATAGCATACGGGGTCACCAAACTACACAAAGCTGCACATGGGCAATGGCCCGATTGATGCAGCACTGTCCTTGGTGCAAGGTGACCCTTCCTGCACACAGGCAACGACCCGATCGATGCAGCACAGCCCTTTTTGCATGGCGGCCCATCCTGGAATATGGGGTTGCCAAACTGAACAATGTGGCATATGGGCCATAGCCCAATCTGTGCAGCACAGCTCCTCACACCTCGCTCAAGAGCCCCATACGTCTGGGTTGCTCTCTGGATCTCACTCCCTCCAACACGCTCCTCTTGCTCATGGGCACACTGGTCTCAGCAAGCAGGCAGGTACTAGTGCTCCAGACTCTAGGGCAGGTGATCTTGCAGGGAGACTAGCAGGCTAGGCCTCCTGGTCACAGGCAGAAGTCTTGCAGAGCTTCTCCTCCTCGTGCAGATGGATTGGCTGCTCAGCAGATGACAAAGTATGGGGTCTCAGACTCCCCTACTTATAGTTCTTTTCCAGACTCAAAATGTGAGTTAGGGTCTGGAACTTTGAAGTTTTTATGTTGTTCTGCTTCTTTGAAATGGAAATCTCTCTCCTTTCTTCTTCCTCCCGAAGGATGTCTGTCACCGCACGCACTGGTCTCCAAAGCTGATTAACCCACAACAAGATTCATGAGAGTGACCAGAGTTCAGAGCTGGATGTCAGCCACAGTGATCTATCCTTGTGATCTGTCACTGAATCAAAAAGCCCTTTGAAATGCACAGGGAGAACCTGGCTCTCCCTCATCCAGTGCTTTCCTACCCAGCTTACAATAATGCAGCAATATACAATTGTGTTTCTGGGAGATTCCTCTACTCTTCATGTTTCCACCAGGTAGGCCTGGGTTTCCCAAAATTGAACCCAAGGTCCTCCTTGTAATGTACCAGTGCAGGCACTTCTGCACTCAGCATACATTCACAGCACACTCCACTGTCTAGTATTGTTGTGCCCATGTACCATTCTACCACCAGCATTTCCACATGCAGCATACACACTCAGTCTGTGCACACTGCTCAATACTTCAGTCTCTCTGTACTGCACCAGAGTATGTCACTTTAAACACCCTCTGCCAGCTCACACACATTTACCATGTGCATACTGTCCCACACTGCACCCTCTGTGTATGTCTTGCATGCTCAGGTGTACTCAGCACAGATTTTCACTACAGAACCATTTCTTCATCAACCTGATGCAGGCCAAGTGTGAGTTAAACACACAGCAGCAGAACTTTTAAAACAGTGAGTGAGCATGTAGGGCTCAGTCCAATGACACAGAGTAAAAAGGACCTGGTCACTACTACTGATTATTAGATGGGATGCTGCCACCACTGCACTTGTGCTGTTTAACTCCTGGTGAAGGCCATAGCCTTCCATCACTATGAGGGTAGCGCTTTGAGCGCCCCTCCCGGTCCAACACGACCGCAATTCGTGAGAGAGGCCTATGTCATGACCACACCCATGATCCATGTTCGCCTATGGCAAAAAATCTGCATTACAACAATACAATTGGGCACTCAGGGCAGGGGTACATGTCTTTACCATGCAAAGGACTTTTCCGTCCCAACAGAAACGGTCTGTTATGTTGGCTATAAAACAAAAGCTAGACACACCTCAAATGGACCACTGCCTGGCCTTTAGCATTTATGGAGACTGAACCAGAGACCACAGACAGGGTGACCAACTTTTTGTCAGTATCTCTGCAGCTAAGAAAGGAAAAGCAGTGCAAAAGACGACCATCTCGAGATGGATTGTTTTGCATTAAAATCAGTGGACATTTGCTAGGCTGCAATGTGGGCATCCTTCCATATGTTCACGAAGCACTACTGTCTGGATAGCCAACTCTGGCGGGACAGGCACTTCGCCCAATTTTTCTTGCAAGATTTCCTGGTCTGTTCCATTCCACAGACCCACCACAGAAGGTACTGCTTTGATATCTATTCACAAGATGAGGAATCTGCAGTTAGAAGTCTCTATCAGAAGGACGAGTTACTTACCTTTGGTAATATCTTTTTTGGTAGAGACTCTAACCGCAAATTCATCACCGACCCACCCTCCTAACTGTTCTGTGGAATGGACTCATACTGTCCATTAATATGTTTTCAAATCTAAACATGTGCACACTGCACTATCTGACTTCTACAGGTCCATGTTCGACAGCATGGACAGAGATCAAAAAGAAACTGACATCTTATGTGCGCAGAAGGCCTATATATGGGGGCCTGATGTCACTTCCAGAGCAGACAGATCTGACGCAGAGCCACAAAATGCCACCTGTCGACGTCCGAGGGAATTGCTGGAAAGTTTCCGGATCCAGTCTGGCGTCTAAGAAAATTCACATGGTGAAGAATCTGTGGTTAGAATGAGTCTCTAATAAAAGCTGTTGAGAAAGGTAAGGAACTCGTTCAAATGGCCCTTGTTGTATTTACCTGTGTTGTAAAGGTAAGCCTAGTAACGTCCATTGTAGTAAACACATTGTAAATGGTACATACCATATGGCCTTCAGTGTAAGTACTGAAGAATGCTTTGAGGCAAAGTGATATGTGGTGTGTGGTCTGGTGTGTTTGGAGTGGTCTGGCAAGCAGGGTGATTGTTTAAGACATACAGGCACATGCATCAATGTTGGATTTTGCGATTTCTTAATTGCGATTTTTAAGGAATCGCAATTAAGGAATCGCAAAAGCCTATGCATGTAGAAATCGCTTAAAAATAGCGATTTCTAAACATTCCTTAATTGCGACTCGCAAATTGCGAGTCGCAATTAAGGAATACCTCCCATTCATTCCTATGGGCCTACAGGCCCATAGGAATAAATGGGAAGACATTCTCAATTTGCGATTCTCAATTAGAGAATCGCAAATTGAGAATGCAATTTCAAGGGTGCCAGGGTGTCAAAAGGACACCCTGTTGCACCCCTGAAATCTGCATATGAGTACATCTTGCACACACACATGCCCCAAGGGCATGTGTGTGTGTAAAATGGAACTTTGAAAAATGCACTTTAGTGCATCTTTCAAAGTTTTTGCAAATTACCATGAAGTTCAACTTCATGGTAATTTGCGCCCCCTATTAGCGAAATCGCTAATTTTTTTACTTTAATGCATTGCATTTAAGGAATCTCAATTTGCGATTCCTTAAATGCAATCGCAATTTGAGAACTCGCAATTAATTGCGAATTCTCAAATTGCGAGGGCCTTGACCCTTGATGCATCGCAAAAGCTAATTTTGCGATCGCAAACGGCCGATTTTTGCGAATCGCACCGTTTGCGATCGCAAAAAGCTTTGATGCATGTGCCTGATAGTGTATAATGCATAGGGCATCTTTGTCTATATATTAGTTACTGCATCACAGTGTGAAGTTGTCAGAGTCACTGATGAATTCTGCAGGTCATACAAGCAGGGATCGAGCAGAGCTTGACTGCGTTTCTGTGTATATTAAAACCTGGATCATTTATATACTGCCACTGTCAGTACATTCGGCCTGCAGAGGCTTTGTAAGATTCTGTACACTGTTGTCCTCTCTTTCATTTGTGCTCATTGTATTATATGCAGAAAGGACCTTGTGTTGCCAATTGAGTTTCTCATTACCGCATGCAGCATCTTGTTCCTGCTGCTCCATTCTTGATAGAGATGCCTATAAAATCATAATAGTTGGAGATGGTCATTCCTCACCCCTGGACAACTGGAGTAAGACAGAAATGTGTTCACAATTCCCAGAGTAAACACCATCATCAGCCCCCATTTAATAATGTTGTGTGCAGGCACTCACACTTCAAAAGATAGCATCACATTTACTTGCTATTTTAAAGGCCCACAACACTAAATTGCATTGAATTACATGAGTGGTAAATGAGGGCCACAGTATGTTTTAAATGATGGGGAGGCTTACAGGATGAACCTCTATGAATCACTGTAATTTTCCTGTGTTTTTTATATGCATCCTCCACCTGGGCGTATCCAGCTGCAGGTAACAGTAGCTGTGTGGTGGGGGCCATTGAGCCTTAGGTGGGGGAATCACCAGGACGTGCACTCTCCTCTTACTCCAAAGCTTCCATAACTCATTGAATGAGGAACAACCTTGCAGTGCCAGTATTATCGCTCTCTTCACAGTTGCGCTCTTCCCTAATGCACCTCTCTTGCCTTTCTCTCCATGCAGGTTGGACACGATCATGGACTCTTACTGGGTGTTGGTGATGCAGGCTGGGAAGGTGGTGGAGATGGGACCCCTCAAGTGCTGTGTAACAAGAAAGACTCTGCTTTCCACCAGCTTGTCCATGGCGAACAGCTATGACAGAAGGGCTAATGCTGAGAGTATGGAGAAGGAGCTCCATTGGTTAACAGATTGGCACAGGGTTAGACAACCTCGGTATCATAGATTCAGGCTTGGTCTAGTGCCTGCTAATGAACAGTTATTGACATCTGGCCACAGAGGACAACACTGCATTAACTGTGGCGGTGTCACCATTCCTGCCCTTGTGGTTAACCTCCATAATTGATATTAACTGGCAAACTGTTGACACTGTTAAGGACTGAATTGGCATTGAACATGGAGCGTGCATTGCCCAAAAGGTTGGCCAGTGTGGGTAGTTGTACCATGCTGGCCCAGGGGAACACATACACACAACAGATTTAATGCTCTTGATGGGGAACCTCCCAGGAGTAACATCAGAGTGTCAGAATACGGCATCGAAGAAAGGAGGATGTGGTGAAGTCAGGCACTCACTTGTGGGAATGGTCAGGAATGGTATATTATGGAGGAGAAACAGAAGCAGCAAAGAGAGTGGAGAATTAGGGAAAACTAGAGGCCAGTGGGTGGCTACCTAGAAGGACGATAAAATGAGTAGTCAGAGTTTGCAGTGTCTGGATTAGGAGGGAACACACATCAGATATGGATGGTCAAGACACAAATTGGTAGTTTGAGCTCCTTATGACAGAAGAAATAACGCTGTGATACAATGACTCCAGAAAGGCAGGGCTCTGGGGTCCAACGGGCTTCGTACAGAGTTTTACAAATTCTACACTGATTTACTAGCCCCTTGACTACTGTCCATCTTTAATGAGGCCATTAATGGCAGTCCCCCATCTCTGCTGGAAGCCATTCTGATTGTCATCCTGAAACCGGATAATATGTGGAAATTTGGGACTTGCACATACCCTGTGACTAATTTCCTGTGACACCAAAATATTGGCAAAAGTTGTAGCTAATAGAATCCTCCCAATACTACCTGAAATGGTAAGGCGGGATTAATACCTGGATAATCGACAACACATAACCTGCGTACTATCTTTGCTGTCCTACATTAGCTTAAACCTGAAACGAATGCAGTGGCAGTCTTTTTGGGTGACACAAAGGTGTTTGACCTTGAATGGCCCTACCTGATGACCATACTGATTTGTATGGATATGCCTAAGCCTTTTATGAAACTAATCAGGATATTAAATACCAATCCAATCACTAAGCTATATATGATCAGCCAAATCTCCCTCCCTATCCCAATAGGACATGGCACCCATCATGAGTGGTCTCTATCGACTACTTTATTTGCACTTGCACTTGACCATCTTGCTGCCAAATTCGGACAAAAATACTTGTGATATTCTTCAAGATTTATGGACGACCCATATTGGCCTCACTCTATGCCGATTGTGGATGGTATAACACTGTACCTCAGAAAAACTCAAGACAGTCTCAATCCCATAATGCAGAAAATCATCAGATTTGGAAATTTGTGAGGCCCGACAATGAATTGGGGTAAATCAGCTCTATATTGTCCCTCACTCAGAAGACCTGAGAAGTTGATCTTAATTTCTCACTGAAACGGCAAGATGGATTATTAGCCATAAAAAGGACGAAATCATAAGGATTAACAATAAGAAACTAATGAGCACCCTTGAGGATAAAATTAACAGATGGCCAGTTGCCACTCACTATGGCCGAAAGATTAGGATTAATCACAATGGGTGTTCTCCCCAAATTCTTACACTACTTTGTCAACATTTCTATCCCACTTAAAAGACGTTTCTTTGCATCCCTTACAACCCTACTGATCAAACTAGCATTGGACAGAAAAAAAAATAGAATTTCCTGGGAAACACTAAGTCATACAAACAAGTGGGCAACGCAGTACCCAATATGGAACTGTACTATCTATGTGCACAGGCACATTTTGCACACTATTGCTCCAACCCTCAGTGCTACATGGCTCATCTTGCGGTGGAAAGGGATGTGCCAGGGCCCATTCTGCTGCAGACCCCTCTATGGGCTAAACATAATGTCAAAGCTGAAGAAACCAGTACAGTACACTGTGCAGCTACAGTTTGGGCAAACATCATCAACAAGACAAAACACAAACTATAATGCACGACCTTGTCATTGCATCCTTTCTTCCACATGGTCAAAGAAAAAAACGGCCACTCAACTACATAAACTACATATAACTGTCTGGGCAGACCTGTACAAAGAAGGACAATTCATCACTATTGATACCATCAAAGACCACCTTAACATCACTCTACTTGACTGTTTTCTCTACCACACAATCAAGTGCACCTGTGACAAAAATTCACCTGACTTCCCCATAGAACATAGATTGGACCCACTGGATAAGGTTATTACTGCAAAGACTCCCAAACAGCTCATTACAGCACTATACTGGGAGACCTTGGGAGCAATGTCCTTTCACGCTGTTCCCGCAAGGGAGCGATGGAATGAGGATCTAGAGGTTCCCATCACAGATGAGATTTGGGAATACTGCTGCTCACAGGTGGGTGAATTGTTGCCTAGCAGTAGACTGCAAATAATCCACTTTAGAATCCTACACTGCAGGTACTACACTCTGTTACTACTATATAAATAAATATATTGCACTACTGTTAGCAAAACGCTTGGTGGCACAGTATTGGAGACGGGCCGCTCTCTGATGTTGAAAATGTGGATGGCAGAATTGTAAAGAACAACTAAAACTTTATGACAAACTCCTGCCTGAGACCTCACAACCCAAAGCTCCCCCCGGCTGCTTACCATTAAAACAGCCTTTCTAGTGGCAATAACGTCTGCCAGGAGGGTGAGCGAATTGCAAGCTCTGTCATCCAAGCCTCCTTACCTGACCATCTTCCCTGATAAGTTGGTGCTTTGCACTAGGGCCTCTTTCTTAGGGCTCTTTCTTACCAAAAGTGGTTAGACCATTTCACGTAGGGCAATTGGTTTGCCCACATTCTATGCTCCTCCGCACCCCTCTAAAGAAGAGGATCAACTCTACTGTCTGGCCCAAAAAGAGTGTTGTCGTTCTACCTTGACCACACTAAAGATTTCCATGTGGGAGACCAACTCTTCGTGGGGTACGTTGGATCAAAGTAAGGTCATGCGGTGCAGAAGAGGACAATCTCACGATGGGTCGTCCTCTACATCACAATTTGCTATGCCCTGGACAAGAGGCAGCCTCCTGAAGGCTTAAGGATTCATCCCACCAGAGCTAAGTCTGCTACCATGGCTTTGCAATGTGGTGTTCCAGTCCTTGATATTTGTCAGGCGGTATCGTGGCCATCCCTGAACACGTTTACCAAACACTCCTGCCTGGACGGTCAAGCCCGGAGGAATTGCCTTTTTGGCCGCTCTGTCCTGTAGGACTTCTTGGTCTAAACTTGTCCGCAGTCCCTCCTCCAGGGATGATAGTGCTTCGGTATCTATTCAAAGGTAAGGAATCTGCAGCTAGATATCTCTATCAGATAGACAAGTTAATTGCCTTCGGTAATGCTTTATCTGGTATAGACATGATCTAACTGCAGATTCCTTACCAGCCCACCCATCCTCTCCGCAATGCGGACAGGTTTTTAGGGTCAAGATAGTTCCCTTTTGGGGCCCTAGTTGTTCAGAAACACACCAATGTCAGTGCACTTCATGGCTCCGTGTTCCTGGCGTGGAAAGTCATGAAAAGTAACTGGTGTCAGCGGGGCAAGGTGGCGCCTATATAGGTGACGCAGACGTCACAATGCAGATGATGTCACACAATGCTGACGCCTGGGAAATTCAGAGAGAATCTGCGGCTAGATCATGCCTTTACCAGATAAGGCATTACCGAAGGTAAGTAAATTGTCCTTTATGATAAAACTGTGGCACACCGAAGCCATCTTGATAGAATCAAAGCTGTAAAACCTAAAGCATTTCCTTTAGAAAGGAACAAAAACAGGGGGTTCTTTTTGTCATTGAAATTATGGTTAGTGCTCTAGAAAGATAAAATCAGTACACATTTTGTATGAGTTCTCAAATATGTTCCTCATCCATTTCAATAAAGCAATCTGACATGCAGAGTGAAACGTACTTCCAACACTAGCAGCATTCTGTCAGTTAACTCTGTAGTAATCAACTGCAGTTTCCCCCGGTGTTCAAATGAATAACTAGAGCGCTAACATTCTGTATTTATGACAAATATTTGGCACACCTGAAGCCATCTTGATGGAATTAAAGCGGTAAAACTAAAACCATTTCCTATAGATGATACTGGAATAAATAAAAAAATTAGGGGTTTCATTTTATCATAGAAATTATATTTAGTGCTTTAGAAAGCTAAAATGAGGTGACAATTTCTATGATCTCTCACATACCTTCCTCGTCAATGTTAGAAAAATATTCTGACCTGCAGAGTCAAACGTACTGATCCAGCGGAAGCATTTAATTTTTCTTTATCACCACTCTTATTACTTACTCTAACCATACTGGGCCCTTTACGATTAGACAAATCGCATCATTATCCTTCACCACAGAGGAGATGGTCCTCTGATGGATCTATCTCTGCCGATAGTGAGGGGTGGGAATAAGGATGTCCAAAACCATGTTGGCCACCCAATGAGGACCATTAATTGGTGGCCAACTCACAAGTTCGAAATAAGGTTCAAATACACCACTCTCAGGACCGTACTGTCGTAAGAAAGTATTGCAAGGGGTAGACCCAACCTCATGAAGAAGTTAAGCCTGACCAGAATTAAACACACTAAGAGTTCTGCAACCGCAACACTAAATAAAAGCAGCAGAACTTGATGCTCTGAAAAGATTCTATGATTCTCCATACAACACATTTTAGAATCATCTGTTCAAATAGCACAGTTCAAAGAAAGAACATTAGGAAACAATAATAGTCTCAAGTAATTTTAGATAATTTGGTTATTGTTTCAATTATCCAAAATCAATGCATATAAGTAACATTTTAAGAATTTCAGTCAAGAATCTTACAGTATGTAGTATAAAACTACACATTTAGTCAAAGTTTCTAATACAGCAGAGGGTGGTTATCAGAGAATCACAGTTACAAAGCTACAGATTCCTATCACCATTGAAAGGCAGAAGGATGTTTTTTTAAGCCTCACGCTAGTTACAAATTACAGATTTCTACCACCATCAAAGGCAGAAGGATGGTTTCTTCTCTTAACAGCATTCAAAAAGGTACTAAGCAAAGGGCAAAAGAATAACGTCAAAGTCCACTAGAGGCCTTCCATGGGCTTGGGCTAAGGGGGAAATGGGGCAAAATCTGGTTGCTCACCAGACAGTCCAAGAGTATTTTGCAAGCAAGATCATTGGCAAGAGGCAAAAACATGAGGTATAGAAAAACAGGCAGTGGGCAAAAAAGGATTTCCAATCAGTCTGCTAAGGGCATCAGCATCAGCAAAGGTAGTCCAAAAAAGAGAGCCATGAGGATGGTTCTTAAGTCATAGAAAAGCATGCATCTGA
This sequence comes from Calotriton arnoldi, assembly GCA_963921515.1. NCBI lineage: Eukaryota > Metazoa > Chordata > Amphibia > Caudata > Salamandridae > Calotriton > Calotriton arnoldi. Next base: position 2,302,947 of record CAWUFW010002184.1, on the reverse strand, counting down.
GAGTTTCAAAAAGGCATCTGGATGTCCAAGTAAAAGTCAAACCCTCTTCCTTAGGGGTCTCACCCTTTATAGTCTTTATGACGCTCCTGTGACATGTCATCACTCCACAATGGCCAGATTGTCTTGTGGTTACTTATTCGATCATTAGGTATAATTTTGATACTCCAACATGCTATCCCATGCTGGTCATGAGAAACAACTGTTGTTCTCGTCCTCACAGGTTAGTCGACAAATAAGAAAAATACATTGTTGCGATCCATGGTGTCACTCTAAAGATTTGGTTCTTACCAATTCATTCCACAGTGAACACTAAAAGAATGTCCTTAGTTATGCGAAATGTTGCATGTGCAGAACAAATAAAGCAACATCTGGAGAAACATGAAAAGCCTATTGTATTAGGGTAGGAAACTAAGCAGCTTAGTAAAGAATATGAACAAATGCATTTAAAGGGCAAATGTTAGCTTTAATTGAAATAAACTCTCAATTAGAATCAAATATAATGCAATAAATCAAACATTTCATAATAAGGAATAATGGTAATGTTCATCGGGGTATTATTGCATGAAAATGACTAAAGTTAGGTATGGCCTACTACCACAAATACATTTTCAACATTCATACATGTAAATTATTCTTCAAATTAATTTCACTAAAATCGTTTTCACATTTTTATGATCCTAATAATCTCTTATATCACTATTGAAAATATCAGCCTCGTAACTATTTTTATTAAGATTTTGCACCACTTTCTTTTCATGGTGTATTATAATGAAAGGCAATAGAAATGCTAAGCCACATCATTAGAATTGCATTATTTTGTCAGTAAAAGCGTATTAAATCACCATTTTCATAAGTAATCAGTTATTAAACCCAATTAGTAAACATCATAATCTTTTTGCATCTAATTTTCTCTTTTTCTACACATTTCGAGCACACTTTTCTGGTGCTGTTACTTCATTTATCTCAATTGCTGTGTTGTTTTTCTCAACATGTGCAATGTGCACTTTCAGGTTTCTGTGTCTAAATCAGTAAATGTGTCATGTAAAATATAATAAGATTTCTCGCTGGATTAGACCCCCTCTGATGGCAAATCAAGCCATCACAATCTTACACATCAAATTAGTCTCAGATTACGGGTTTGTTGCTTTTAACGTTTTTTTTCCACTCACTTCTAAGATTTTGATTTTGTCATAATATTTGCATTGTTTGTCCTCTATTTCAAGATCAAATCGCTTTCTTTTGACTCCTCGTTTGTTCTTTCTGCACCTACAGAATTTGATAGATAATATCATCAGCTTTATGCACAAAGAGATGCCACTAATTGTCTCAAGATACAAATCACTAATCCATTGCCTAAGTTACCCAACCAGTTGCTAACAGTTGACAATCCATTATCTATTGTTTCCCAGGCACCATTTGCTTTTAAATCTTTCAAGTCGTTGTTTAAGTCAGTATGGGCCCGATTCACAGAACTAACTTAAGACAAAATCCTAAACTTACTACCATTTTGGTATTCACAGAAGGCACTTACTCATTTTGGTATTCACAGAAGGCACTTACTTACTCATTTTGAGTAACTTACTCATTTTGAGTAACTTACTCATTTTGGTATTCACAGAAGGCACTTACTCATTGATGAGTAAGTGCCTTCTGTGAATACCAAAATGGTAGTAAGTTTAGGATTTTGTCTTAAGTTATTTCTGTGAATCGGGCCCACTGTTTTTAATATATTTTTCTAAGTCTCAGATCTTATCCGGTATGTAGGTGCAACAATGTTGGACCTTTAACAACCGACAGACTCCTTCCTCCTTCATTTGAAGGATATCACATACAAGCCAATCTTATTGAAAATATTTCTTCATCTACAACAGAAAATCCTCCAGTTGTACTGGTGACTAATTTATCAACTATAGTAGAAAGTTTTGTAATTTTTGTGACTTTAGCGCTACTCCTACAGATGGTATTAAAACTCAAAAATTTCACATACTATTTCACTTGCACTCGCACCTCTCTTCATTGTCCTAGTCTCTGCTTTAAATTTTTCTTCGATTTTTCACATGATACATTTTTGGAAAATCTAATCCCATATTACAACTTCCATACCATCCTTTGGGAAATTCATAAAAAGCACTCTTTTCACAAATATAATACACTCCAGGAAAGATAGGATCAACACCTCCTAAGTGTCTTTCCCAGCTCTCATAAACTTCAAATGTATGTTGTCTTTCACTAAGACCTGCACAATTTGTGTTAATATTTGATCTTTTTCTATGTATACAAAGTTTACCTTTATGTTGCCAGTCTAAAGCTAATGTAGCTATTCCTTCTAATATTTTATTTTCTTCTTGCGTTAATCTCCAAGGAGTTAGTTTAGGCAGTGCATTAGTATCAACTGTCGCATTATCTCGTCTACTTTCTACTAAATCTATAAATTTATTTTCAGCTCTACCACTTTACATGGTTATTTCTATGTGCATAAGCCATGTCCAACGATTGAGTCGGTCTCAATAGATAGCCATGGTCTCAGCTGATGAAGCTTCAAGATGTGGGTTGTAAGCATTTTAGCACAGGAATACAGAAAAGATCTGATCTTGATTTGAATAGTAATACTGTAAATGATCCGTGCCATAAAACAAGCTAGTTATTACACTGCAAGAAATTCCATATGTTAATGGCAAGCTATGGTAAGTTACACCTTTGGCAACTGATGAAGGTATTTGCATACATTTGTAGCAGTCACCAACATCCACTGTATTGACATATTCACTAAGTTGGCTAGTATACACATTCATTGAATAATCAGTAAAAAAAAAAAAATCATGATTTAAAGAGGTGTCATCCAAAGCAAAAGAATCAGTGTTATTAATTTTCGCAATTTCAGAAGAAAATGTATGTTAGAATCATTTACTGGAACATAATGTGGCAAATGTAAAATAACAAGCAAAGCAATAATAGAAAAGATTCCAGTATATAAACGTTTGTATCTAGAAGAGATTTTAGTTTTAGACTTCTTGGCTTCTCGCAATTCAGACCGTATAACTAGGAAAAAATCAAAAATAGCAGCAAGTGCTCTGAGCAATTTGGCAAAGTTTGGCACAAAAATATCAAGGCACAGTTCAATGGTTTTGTTCAATACGGAAAAACACGCAGATCTGCTTTGTTGAGTATATTTAGGAAAAATTGTGTCAGTCCTTCAATTGGTACACCAAGGTTGAAATTCAAATCCACAACAAAGTTTGATTCAAGGAGGTTCAGGTGGACTTGTATTATTAAAACAAAAGGCAATAAACTCCTACTCCCATTCATTTGCGGCCATATAGGTCCATTCAGGAGGTAAGTACTTTTGACTGGGTACTCTCGCTTTTTTTGATCTCCTTACGGTTGTTTGCTCATCATCAGTATCACTCTGGTCAGAGTGCTCAGAAATTTCAGGAATAGTTGGTGGTACTCATCCTTTTGTCAGGCAGTTTCTCAGGATCTCACCTCTTCTGGGCCAACGGTCTCCAGGTACAACTCGCTTTGCTGCTGCACTAGGCCCTCCGTTGGATTTGTACCTCTCGTAGTCAACTCTATTGGCTTAGACCCTTTGGCACCTATAATAGCTGACTCTCTCGGACCCCCCTCAGGCCAAACGAGTGCTGTTTAAGCTGCTTACTGGTCCCCAACAGCTTGACTAAACTGATCCCTTTGTCTCACAGTAACCACCGGCACATCAGGAACAGGTCCTGTTGTATGATCGAGGGTACATGGGACTCTGTGAGTGTGGACGGCATGTACCCAATTCGGAAGACCTCCAGACCTCACATCAGTGTTGGTGACCAGGATCTCCTGGAAAGACCCTCTCCAACGGGGTTTTGAACACGTTTTTTGCACGTGTTTCTTCACAATTACCCAGCGACCAGGAATGAGATCACTGCACTGCTCCTGATGGACTGTAATGACAGCTTCTCCAACATGGTGAGACACAGAACGTACCACATTAGCCAAACCCTTGCAATAGTCCAAAATGAGATCATCTGTTATGTTGACAAGTGCTTTAGCAGGAACAGCTGGCTGTCTCATCACTCGGCCCATGATAACTTCGTGGGGTGACAATCCTGTTCTGTCTGGTGTACTTCTCAAACTCATCAACACAAGAGGCAATGCATCAGGCCACTTCAAAGACATTGAAGCGCACACCTTCATCAATTTGGATTTCAATGTGCAGTTGATTTGCTCCATGATTCCAGAAGCTTCTGGACAGTACTGCAATGGAGCTTCTGCTCAATCTGTAGTGCTACACGCAACATTTTCAAGACCTCATTATTAAAATGAATTCCTCAGTCTGATTCAAGAAAAGTCGGAAATCCAAAACATGGAATCAACTCCCTTAACCACAATTTTGCTACAGTCAAGCTATCATTTCTTTGTGTTGGATAAGCTTCAACCTATTTTGAGAAAATACAGACAGTGACCAAAACATATTCAAACCCGTTGCAAAGGAGCATCACAATGAAGTCAATTTATATTCAGTTAAAAGGACCAGCAGATTTTCCAATATGACTCATTAGAATTTGTGTTTTTCTTCCAGGATTTTGTTGCTGTCACATTACACAGCGGTGACACAGCGTCTCAGCAGTCACTCTGAATCTTGGATTAAACCACACTTGCTGAAAGAGGCACATCTCTCAAAGACCATAATAATGTCTAGCCATAGTTGAAAACAAGCTATCAGGTAATACAGGTCTGCCATCTGTGTAAACCCAGACTTCTTCCTCCCTTTGTCGTTCAGATTCTGTCGCTTCTTCCTGTAATTTCCTGACCTCATCCCAGGTATCTATTACTGACAAAAACAAGTTTCAATCTGTGATGTCTGAAATTTCATCTAACAAATCCCCATTGAAAGTATGGGCGTTTAATGCACAATACTTTGCAATTTCACCCGCATAGCGGTTTCCAACTGTTAAATAGTCGGTGCCTTGCCTATGAGCAATGCACTTCATGACTGCAATTTGGGCAGGCAATTGTATGGAGTGCAAAATATTTCCCACGCACTCTCCATTCCGTATTGGCGAACCACAGGACATCTCTGTGACCACAATTGCCTAAAGTTGTGTACGACTCCAAAGCCGTACTGACTATCTGTGAAAACTGTAACTCTAAGTTGTTCTGAAACATTTCAAGCTCGCATCAGAATACACTCCTTGCAACCATGAAGCTTCCACCACACCTGCAATCATACAAACAGCAGAGGCAGCTTTCAGATTTTCTTGACTGTGTTCAAACAGGAACCATCAACAAACAATACCTGATCATATTCAGGCAATGGCTCATCCTCTATATTAGGACAAGGTTTGGTACACAACTCAGTCACATCCAAACAATCATGCTCAACTTCACCAATCATGTTCTCATTTCCAGGCAATGGCATCAGAGTGGATGGATTCAAAATTGTGCACCTTTTAAGGGTCACGTTCTCTGCACCCAAAAGAATTTGTTCATATTTCGTGAGTCAACTATTAGTTAGATACTGTGTACGGATACATGTCAACAGTATCTCCACTGCAGGCGCAAAAAACCCCAAAAAGTCACCAATCGGTTCATAGACTTGCTGATGCTCATCACTCGTCGTGTCACTGCGATGCACTGGAAAGCCACCACACTCCCGTCAATACAGCACTGGCGTGCAGCGACACTCAAATGGTGCAGGACTGAGGAGGTTGCGCCAGGGGTCTCTGAAAGGTTCCTATTGCTGAATATTGGGAGAATATGCTACAAGAACTATAGGGCACACAAGATGTTGCCCCGGAAGGGTAATGGTTATTAGATTTCGGAGTCTCCTCAACTTCACCTGGTGACCTGATAGGGTATGGCAAATTCAGAGAGGCAGTACTACTGTTTTGCTATGCTTGATGAGTTGGATGCCCACTGTCTCCGTTTCCCGAGAGGGGGCAGGGGAGAGCTCTGGAATCAAACATTGAAGTATGTTGAATACTGTTTATCTGTTTTATGCTGGATATCACGGCATGCACCCATGATTGGATTGCAAGATATAATGTATGTGGCCTTAATCATTAGTTACCCTGTAAATGTGATCTGCTATCTGGTTTAGTTTGTTTGATATTGAGTTTATTTCATATTGAACCATGTACTCCTATCATAGACTGATATTCTTTGCATCGGACGTCCTGTACTAGTGTCCTTCTTTAATGGCATAGTATGATGTGCATATTGTGATCAAAAAAATTAATAAAAATTGATTTAAAAAAAAAACAGTATCTCCACTGAAAGAGGTACAAATACAGTCAGTGGGTGTCCCATGACTATTTTTTTTAATTTATTTTATTTTTGTGTTTTATAGAGCGCGAACTTGACCTGTTAGGGTATCAGAGCACTTTACAGAGTCATAGAGTTGTACAAGAGGCATGGAGTCACATGAGTATACCATAAATTGGGAGGGGGCGGGGTGCTGAGTACAAGAGGGATGGAGGGATACAATGTACAGTTTACATTACAGTTGCTGAAGACAGGCCCCAGGTTTCTTGGTGGGGTGAGAGGTCATCGGAAGGAGGCAACAGCCATGAAATGGTCAGGGTCCCTGTGGCGGTTGAAGGTAAGGGTTTAGACGAGGAATTTACCCATGAGGAAGGATTTGGCCTCCTTTTGAAACGTGCAAGAGAGGGATTCTTCTGATGGCGGGTGGGAAGGAGTTCCATATTCTTGGCGCAGCCCCAGCGAATGCCCGGTTATACGTTTTTTTTTCCCGAAAGCGTGCAGGCTGGAGTAGGAGGTCTCTGGCGGACCGTGAGTTTCTGATTCCTCCGGATACCACAAGTTTCTGTGCAAGATATGCAGGGAGTTTGAGTATAAGGCCTTGTGTGTGATGCATGCCAGCTTAAGCTGTATTCTGGCTTCGAAAGGAAGCCAGTTCAGCGCTTTCAGGTGTGGAGAAATGTGGTCAAATTTCCTTGTGCCGGTAAGAAGTCTGGCGGCCGCATTGAGGCAGGCTTTTAGAGGTGCTAGGGAGATCTTGGGTAAACCAGAGAGGGTGGAACAGCCATATTCCAGTCTAGAAATGACTAGTGCTTGGACTGCCAGTTTTAGGTCGGGAGCGTCAAGGAAGGGTTTCAGCTTCCATAGGTAGCTCAGGTGGAATCTGGCTGATTTGGCCATAGAGTTGATGTGGTCGCGCATGTTCAAGTTGCAATCCAAGGTTATTCCCAGTGATTTGGCCGAATCCACAATGGTTGGTGGACAATTTAAGGCTGTGATGGCCTTAATCCATATCTGAATCTCAGGGTCGTTTTTTGGCGGTGAAATTAGAAGAAATTCTGTTTTCTTTGCGTTGAGTTTGAGTTGATTGGAGGAGAGCCATTGGACGGTCAGCTTCAGGGCCTCGTTCAGGGAGAGAATCTCGAGAGATGAGATTTTGATGTAGATCTGAGTGTTGTCAGCGTACATATGGTAGGAGATATTTGCGGTGCGTAGGACTTCGGCAAGCGGTTCTAAATAAAGGTTGAAGAGGGTGGGGGACAGCGTTGATCCTTGAGGGACTCCAACTGTGACCGAAGAGGGAGCGGACAGGTTGCCGTTAATTAGGAATCTCTGAGATCGGTTTTGGAGGAAGGATCTAAACCATTCTAGGACAGAGCCATCTAATCCCATCCTGAGTTTGAGGCGTTCGAGAAGCTTCCCATGGTTGACGGTGTCGAAGGCCGAGGATAGATCTAGGAGGATTAGGAGACAAGTTTTGCCTTGGTCAAGGGATTGGAGGGCATCATCGACGATGTGGAGCATGGTGGTTTCAGTGCTGTGTCCCGGTCTGAATCCAGATTGGAAGTCATCGAGTAGGTGGAAGTTGTCGATGTGATGACTTAGCTGCAGTTGCACACACTTCTCCAGCACTTTAGCTAAGAGAGGGATGTTGGAAATAGGTCTGAAGTTGTCAGGGAGGCTGGATCCAGCGACGGCTTTTTCAGAATGGGGAGGACTTGGCCCACTTTCAGAGAGTCAGGAATTGATCCCTGCCGGAGAGGCGTTAATTATTGCGGTCCAGCTAGGAATAATGGATTGGGCGGCGGCAGCTAGGCAGTTAGAGGGGAGCGGGTCGTTGAAATGGTTGTTCGGGTTTAAGGTAGATAGGATTTTGGAGACGGAGTCTTCGTCGTAGAGTGTGAAGTCGGTCCAGTGTGCTTGATTCTTAGGTGAAGCCTGTTGGGGCGGCGTGGGTGGAGGGGGCAGGTCAGGGGGGGGTATAGAGTGTGATGCGGAACTAAGTTCGTTACCTAGGGCTTTGACTTTGTCCGCGAAAAACGAGGAGAATTCCTCGAATGATATTAGAGACTTGGGGTTTTCTTTCAATGTTTTGGCCAGTTTGTTGGATTGGTGTTTGACCAGTTCGAAGAGTTTGCGGGGTCTGTTCTGGGCGTTCCCCAGTTCCGATCTGAAGAATTCTTTTTTGAGTTGAGGATGTTCCTGTTGTATGTATTTCTGGCCTGGCGGAGAAGTTTTAGGTGAGCGGCCGAGGGTGCTGTCTCCAGATTCTTTCGGATTGCCGGAGGGATCTCCTCTCATTGTTGAGGGATCCAGTGAACCAGGGGTTTCTATCTTTGATTTGAGTTCTTTTTAGTTTTAGTGGGGCTAGGTCATCCAGAATGTTCGACATAGTTGCAGAATAGTGATCGTTGAGGTCACTGACCGTTGTGATATGCGAGGGAGGGGGAGGTCAGATTTGCACCGAGCCTCGAGTTCTTTGTGGTCCAGGTTCTTGGTGTCTCTGACCCAGCGTTTAGGAAACACCGGCTGTGGTGCCCATGTCTTGTGGGTGCCAGGTAGTAGGAAGGCAATGGCGTGGTGGTCAGACCAGTCACAGGGGTCTATAGAGATAAGCTTGACGGTTGCTTCCTTAGAGATGATCCAGTCAAGAGTGGCCCCTTTCGAGTGAGTTGGGAGAGAACAAGATTGGGTCAGGGCTTGATCGGCCAGGAGGTCTTTAATGGCGTTCACATTGTTCAAGACTCACACATGCTGATTTAACTGCTTTCAAACATCCAGGCAATGCAGCCGCAACAGGGTCAAGGGTTGAAGAAAAATTGGTGATCAGCCTGCGACTACTTCCATGCATCTGTGTCAGTAGTGAAAGAGTGCAGCCCTCGCTTTCACTACAGAACACCACAAAGTATTTGTTATAATCAGGCATTCCCAGAGCTGGTGCCCTGCAAAGGCATTCTTGCAGTTCGGTGAAGGCAGTCATACAATGTCATCCAAGGGTACTGGATCAGACACGTCTTTGTGTGTCAACCTCTGGAGAGATATTTCTGTTAAAGAAAAGTTTGGAATCCATTGCAGACAGTAGCCCACCATTCCTAAGAACATGCAGACTTCTTTTTGGTTTGCTGCTGGACTCATGTTATGAAACGCTGCGATTCTTTCCTGTGACACTTTCCTTGCTCCTTTCTCAAGTTGGTGTCCTAAGTTCAGGACTTCAGTTTTGCAAAACTGTATCTTAGTTGGGGATACTTTATGTCCATTCTCTGCAAGATGAATTAGCAAAGCAATAATGTCAACTTTGCAAGCCTCCTTAGTATTTGACGCCACCAATTAGTGGTCAATATACTATACTAGCACTGACTGATTTGGCATTACCAGAGACTCGAGATTCTTTTTAAGTATCTGGTTTAATATTGACGGACTCTCTGTATACCCTTGTGGGACTCGGCACCATTTCAAAACATGATCTCTGAAACAGAAAGGAAAAAGATATTGGCTATCCTCATGCAGAGGAATAGAAAAGAAGGCCTGGCATAAGTCGATAACTATACAGCTTCGCATGAAATTTAGAATAATATCACAGCTGGATTCAGTACCACAGGACAACATGGAACAACAATTGCATCCACTTAAAAAAAATCCTGTATAATAAGATATTTGCCATTCGACTTCTGTAAGCCCATAATGGAAGAATTACATGGACTCAATCACAGGAGTAATTCCAGCAATAGTATCTGGAGTCAAATTATATTATGGGATTCTTGGAAATTCTGCATTCGGTTTGACCGTGATTCGGACTGGTTCAACACCTTTGATTAGTCCGATATCTTTACCTGTAAAGTCCCACCATTGGGTAACACAGTGTCTCTCAGTTCAATGGGTAAATCCTCTCTCATCCGGAGAGGGTACAGTCCCATGTCAGAGCTCTGTCGGGCAAGTAAAAAACAACATCCTCATCATTTGTGTGGAATTTGATACCTCTTGGTGTGCAGTAGATGGAACACTTTAACTTACACAATAAATCACGTCCAAGCAGATTCACTGGACTTGAATCACACACCACAAATCGATGTTGTTCCTCAAAGGACCCTATTTTAACTGGAACTGCTTCAGAAATCGGGCCAGACAACTTTTTATTTGTAACTCCTACAACTTGGATATTTTCTCCCGAGATGGGTAGGTCGGGAATCTCTGCTGTTCTTAGTAGAGCAGGTAGCACCAGTGTTGACAAGGAATGAGGCAATGATTCCCATTCACTTCTCTGTCCACATAGTGACCACTCTGGTCTACCTCTAAGACTGCACCAAGCATGCAGTCCACCTCCCCCCTCAGGCACTGTCAGGCTGACGCGTCCTGATCAAAATCATCTGTTCGAATCAAATACTGTTGTGCTGCATTCTAATTTGGGATAGAATGTCTTATCACCTGCTGAATCTGATTCATAATATACCTTTGTACCTGAACATTCTGTTGAGGCATCAGAGCTTGTGGTATCTGCATTGATTGGGATACATTAGCATTCTGAATTCTCTGCCCTTGTGCCTGTTGAGTCTGGACCACGTTATTCCCTTGAGACTGTACATATCCTCCATTCTGTATCTGATTTCCAGCATTATCACATTCAACTTACACTCACGTTTCCAATACCCTAATTTTCCGCAAGCATGACATAGATTTGGTTTCTTCAAAACCGAAACATCATCACCAGTTATAGAATCTACTGGAATGCGACTGGAAATTCTGCTGTTGAAAACCATTGACACCTTGCATCATCATGCTTGATTATATCCTCCCTGTACTGAAACTGTGTTTTCAAAACCTGTCTGATTCTGACCTTTTTGCATCGCTCTTATTTGAGCAACCATCAGTTTTTCCTTGAGTTTCTTATGTTTCATCTCAATCTCATCTCCACAATAATAAACATAACGCAAGATTTCATCCAACGGTTTATTTTGCCAACAAAGCAATTGCTGTTGAATCACAGAAAAAATCTCAGTTCTCAAACCAAACATGAATCCTTAAACAAAATGTCCCAGATCCTTTTCAGCTCTATTGTCCATTCTACTGTACTGCTTAAAAGCCTGTACCAATCTTCCGTAATAGGCATGTACCGAATCTTTCAGTTCTTGTGTCGTTCTGTCGGTCTGTGCCCAATCAATCTCTTTAGGAGGAATCTTAGTTTTCAGGTGATTTATTACCTGTTAGTATTTCTTTAGTACCACTGGAGACGATGCTCTTGGTCTAGGATCCATATCTGGTTCTGTATCGGGCCAACCTACAGAAATTATGCACTCGGTCCATAAATCTCCTGGAAGCACAATGTCAAATAAGGTATTCAAATCAACCAACAAAACCTTTGAAATGTTAACAAATCTTTAAATCTGTTTGTATCAATCCACTGGATTTTCTTTCAATTTTAAATGACAAAATATCAGCTCTTGTCCAAGGTACATGGACATAAACTCCACTAGGTACTTCTCTCATAGGAAGTATCTGTATTTCTCAATCACCTCCATCAAAAACATCTTAAGGTGTCTGCCCTCTAACTCTCTCTTTTTTCCTTCTTTTCGACCATCCACCTTCCCATTTTCTCTCTCACTCCATTTCTGGATCAGTGTCATTAGTTCCTTAATCTGCTTTTTTATTCCTGTAGCTCTTATGTTTGCAATATCTTTGTATCTAAAGTCAAATCTGTATGACCTTTGCAAAACTTTTCATCTCTGAATTATCTATTACATATTTTCGAGCCAATTCAGTCAATTTCTCATGTGTCAATCTAGCTCTTCGAGTAATGTCTTTACAGAGAAACAATAGTTCATCCTCCGAGTAGGTATCTAATCGTGATGGACTAAGAGTTCCCAAATTAATTTCTTCTAACTCTACTTTTAACTGACTCACGTCTCATGTTCTTCCCTTTTCTTGACCTGGAATTTGAGTTGAATCAGAAACTGGAGCTTAACCTGGAGCTGAAACTGAGGCTTCAATCATCTCAGGGTTTTGTTTATTTACCGGGGTACTATATCCTTTGAGCCATTCATTGAATTCTTGAGGAGTAAATCCTGATTGCTCTCTTGGAGTATTTAAATTCAAATCTTCATTGGTCAAATTTCTACTTGTTCTAAGTTGCATATTTAATGCAGATGTATCTGGAACTGAAATTCCCATTGGCACAGTCATGTCAGAAGCATGCTAACTCATTTCAGGAGGTCCACTCGTTCTGGGAAATTAAAATGGTGGAAACCTCTTTATCATTCTGCTTCTCAGGTCAAATTGGGTTGTATGACAGACGCACGCTTGGCTGAACCACGCACGCCTCTACAATGCGGTCCCAACAACGAATATGTCTTAACCATGCATTTCTTTACCACGCATGCCTTTACCACGCATGCCTTTACAACTAATTTCGTTGTAAAGGCATGTTTGCTAAAGGGGTATATGTGGTAAATTACCACTACCCTGACCCAGTCTCCCTGCCCTAAGTCCTAAAATCCTTACCTCGCCGCTGCCCTGAGCCCTAAAACCAACCCACCCTGCCCTTAAAACTACCCCTTCCACCTCCCCCCGCATTGAGGCCTAAAACCCTTCCCCCTACCAAAAAATAACCCAGTCCCCTGCCCTGAGCCCTAAATCTTACCCCAGCGCTGCCCTTAAAACTACCCCTACCCCTGCCCTGAGGCTAAACCCTGCCCCCTTTTAAAGAAACTATCCTGACCCCTCCGCTCTAAGACCGAAAAACCAAACCTCACCCCTAAATACTCCACCCCCCAAACCTGGCCCCAGCCCTTAAAACTATCCCGACCCTCTACCCCTGCCCTGAGCCCTAAAACCCTACCCCCTTTTAAAAAGACTGCCCAATGCCCCCCGCCCTGAACACTAAAACCGATCCCCACCCTAAAAACGACCACAAACCAAGCCCTTAAAACTACCCCGAACCCCTCTCCCCCGCCCTGAGTCCTAAAACCCTATCCCCCTTCCAAAAACGACCCTTACCCCTCCGCCCTGAGCCCTAAAACCCTGTCCCCCTTCCAAAAACGACCCTTACCCCCTCCGCCCTGAGCCCTAAACACTCCCACATCACTAAAAACTACCTCCCCCAAACCCGGCCCCAGCCCCCCTTTAGCTGTCCGCATCCGGAGCTTCCCGTTCCGACGCTTCCTTTTCCTCTCCCTGCCCATCCAGACACTAGACTGCTATCGGCCTTAACCACGCATATGTGTGGTTGAGGCAGATGCGTGGTGGGGAAACAGCATGTGTGGCTCAACCCACATTGTAAAGGCCGTTTCTTTTCAAATTGTATCTGATTTGGAATGGAACTTGTACTCTTAGTACCTGTGGTAGTGCTTCAAATTGGAACCATAGCCATCTAAAACAAAGATCTCATGGTCAATTCTAATGGATTACCATGTAGACTATTTACTCCAGTTGAACAGCATTTATCAGTGACCCAGATTTACAAAGAGGTACAACAGGTCCATTAGTAACAGGAACAGTTAAAGCATCTGCAGCATTCAAATCAATTGGGTTCAATGGAGCTGTTATTTTGGTTCTCCCTCTTACAGGTAAAAATAAGTGTAGGCTCTTTTCATACTTCAGGCATTACAGGGGCATTTCGAATCTCATCTGTATTACTATTTGTCAAACCCTTGCTCTGAGTCTCATTGTGTGGTGGTGGACAATTCATCAACAAATCGTTTAAAAGTTGGTCATCTATGTCACTCTCTTCTTCTTTCCGCGTGCCATTCTTTTCTGTCTCTGTATGTTTTTGCTTCTCTTTTCTGTTTCCCTTATTGTCTCCTTCAACTTCTAACACAGGATACAGTCTTGTTCCCTGAATAACATCTTCTCTCCACATTTTTTGTTGTGTATCCCATTTAGCTTCTGTGTAATGGTCTATAGTTCTCCTGTATCTCCCTTGGTATTTCTCTTTCTGATGAGACATGTGTTCCCAAATATTTAATGCTTCAAATAAGATAGCTCTAGGAGGTGGTCTCATTACATATAATTTCCTCCTTAAATTCTTAATGATTCTCAAATTAAATGTCCCATAACGAGGAAACTGTAAACCCTTGTCTCCCTCTGTAAGTTTGTGCAAATATTCAAACCACAGACATGGATGTAATCCTTTATGCATCATAACGATGTATCCTGGTGTAACCTTAGGTGGTGCTTCTACTCCTATTCTAGCAGGTAGGATCACATCTCCCTTTATCAATTTACTTAAGGCTTTGAAAAACTTCATTTTTATTCAATTTCATATCCACAAATGTCTTCTGTAAAATCCAGAAAATGAAATTCTCCCACAATTCTCTTGTTCGGCTGTCCCAACCAATAACAGTGTGACTCATATGACAGAGTCAACCAATCTCAGCGCGACTTTACAACAACCGAACAATCACAGCGCAACACTGTGACGTCAATCTCGCTCTTGGGAGCAGCTCACCCTCCTTTACAATTTTCTTTGGCACGTAACAAATAAATCTGTCTGCTCCACTAAAGAATTTCGGGGCATATTAGCAAGACCGGCGATAAAATTATCGCCGTTTTAGCGGCAGGAAACTGCCGCTAAAGCGGCGATAATGGGCTTGCTAATATGCGTTATGGAATTCCAATAGAAGCCAGGTTAGATGTCCTGCACATCTAACCTGGGCTTCTATTGGAATTCTATAACGCATATTAGCAAGCCCATTATCGCCGTTTTAGCGGCAGTTTCCTGCCGCTAAAGCGGCGATAATTTTATCGCCGGTCTTGCTAATATGCCCCTTCATTCTTACAAGGTAACTAAAACTTTTTCTACAATCATTCACTTCAAATGAATTCTCTACCAGAGGGACCTCACCCTAATTGATACAGTTATTCCCTGTGCACCTGAGATCAACTATATCAACTGTTTACCATTAACACAAAAAAGAGAACTCTTTACCAAGATGTTGTTGACGACGTCTCACGATCAACACCACAAAACAGCAGACAACTTACTCAGTATTTTCTACACTGAGACTATCAAGTATGTAAATATCTTGAGATCTTAGGCCACGACGGACCCGTTAACAACTTCAGCTTTTTTGCATTAAGTGCCACAATCATACATGGACTTTAACCATTTTGACTTTAACCATTCTCAACTCCACTCAACAACACACAACCATTTTAAACACCACAATCTTAAGCAAGAGCAATTGGAATGGGCATCCCTAGTAATACTCATACTCCTTTGCTGCTACATGTTGATTTAATCTGAGATGATACTCCATCAGTAGTCCATCAATCCTTTTTGCCTAACAAAAAAATGTGGGCTCTTTGGAATTGGACAGGGAAACTATCTTTTGGCATCCTTCTTATGAACCCCAATGTACCCCAATATAGGTCTAGGTAGTTGCATGACCTTTTACCTACATTTGTTCTACCATTGTTCTACATAACGGTTCTGGCGCTGACCTTTTACCTAGTTAGGTGCAGCATAAATTTTGTGTGGTTTTCTCCGAAAACTAGCCTCCTTTATTATGCATGAGGATTCTCGGTATCACAGCAGGATTACCATCTTCTGCATAATAACTCTGTATAAGGGTCACCATTATCGACATCCTTCGCCGACATGCCCATAGTACCATACTATACAATACTAAACGCGGTTATGGGAAGAATGCCCACTAAACGAGAGCAAATGCCATTCTGGATAGCACAGAAAATAGCACAGCTAGAGGCAGTACTTCCACACACAGGCCCACTAGAGAATCACAGAATACTGACAATTTGCTTGCCAATGGGGATAGCTCCCCCGAGAAAGGATTGTACCACATGGGGTACGGTTTTTGCTGTCATCTATACCAGGACTCATGGCACCCCTTCAATAGCAGTGATACCAGAGGTATTAAGGCAAATACAGAATGAGTACGTGGCAGAACATGCCCTGAACTTAGGGATGAAATTAATAGGCAATTTTTGCCAGGTATCTACAATTATGTTGGCAAACATAGAAGGGGAGGCAGCAGCGGTGGCTAGACGCCAACGCCTGAGGGAATGCACTCCTGCACAACAGGAGTGAGATTTACCTAAAATAATCGAAGACACCTATGCTTCATTGGGTAGAGATAATTTGGGAGTTCGACCAGCGAAACAACAAGTAATGGGTAGTCCTGTAAAGGATAACTCCAAGCAAGCACCTGATTCTTCTAAAAAGAAATGGGATAATAAACAACAACAAAATAGACAGAATAGATCACAATCACGGGGTGGGTCTCCTCAACAGGAGCCCTCTGACAGGAGGTATAACTTTAGGAACCGTGATAACAATAAAAAACCTGACAGGTATCAGGATACTGAAACACGTTCCACTCCTTCCTTTCAGGGTTCATCAAAAAGCTCTGAGAGGGAAGGGCGGTCAGAACACAGATCAGAAGAGCGAACAAAGTCAAGAGATGCACATCGCCCTTCAGACTATAATATATAAAAAAGATAAACCCAAATGCAAACCTCAATTTAAAAAGAAGAAAGTAGCTGGCTTTAAATTAAGAAATGCCAAGGCTGCTGAGGACTCAACTTCTGAATGGGGAATGGACTCTGACGGTGCTAGACAGCGCAGCAGAAATAACAATAGCTCGCCAGAACCTGATGGAATTTCTGGAGACAGCGGCGTTGAATGAAAATATCACGGTGAATACACCTGATACTAGGGTAAGTGTCCCACACCAGTTATACGAAATAACACGCCATATGGAGGAGGACAAACCCAGGAAAGTTAAGGGTCTCTTTTGGGAGAACCGGACTTTTGGATACGATATCCTTCTGGCTGCAAAAGATTGGCCACCTGAGTTCGTTATGGATTGCCCGAAAGGAGAAACAAATTTTACCAGCTTTTTCTGACCTCGTTCCAGAATCACTAAAACATTCACACGCACAGGAGTAGGCGGTAGCCCTAGCTCCTGCATTATACCGTAATCATGTAGGGTGGGATGGTGAGTCACCTCACCATGTAATACCACTAAACACTACTCCAACTCCGCAGAGACAGTACCCGATAAAACATGATGCGAAAAAACAAGTCAGCAAGATCTTAGATCAACTCGAATACCAAGGTATAATAGAGAATTGCACCTCTTCGATGAATAATCCTGTTTCCCGTAATGAAACCCGACAATTCATACCGTCTAGTTTTAGACTACAGGCATTTGAACACTTGCACAAAAACATTTGCAGTACAGAATGCACACAGTGCCGCATTAATGAATAACATTGTGTGGAAAAAATACAAGACAACACTAGCTATCTCAAATGGATTCTTCTGCCAAAATATACCACATGAGAGCAGATATTTGACAGCATTTTTGGCCCTAGGCTCTCAACGTCAATTGTGTAGATTGCCTCAAGGGTATAGAATAGCCCCGGGTTATTGTCAGCACAGGGTATCAGAGTTACTTCAAAATTTTGATGAGCTCTCTCAATTATCATAGGATCCATATACGTACCTAACGAGGGTCAAGAGCAATTCCTACGGGGAGCAGTGGCAAAGATTATGTCCACTCAAGACCGGTGGTTGGTTAGGGAAGGAGATCTAAACCTAGTATTTCATAATGAAAAAGATCGATCGACCCAGAAACAGGGGACGGCGGGGGCTCTTGGTCCAAGGAGGGCTCTATGGTTGCAGGAGTTAGGTATGAAAGACTGTCCCATCCAGAGACAAGGGGATACACATTCTACTCCCATGCTCATAAATCCTACGCTAGATCGGATTACTTTTTGGGCTCCCGGGAGGTACAGGCAGCAATATGTGCTGTTAAGATAGAACCCCGCTCCATGTCGGATCATTCAGCGGTTTTGTTAGACCTAGCTATCCCGACATATGACCTGATCTCCCGCTCATGGTGTTTGGGGGAAACATTACTCCGCAGACCAGAGGTTACTAAACAGATAGACAGGGTGATCAGAAACTATCTGGAGACTAATGACATCGCTGAGACATCAATTGCTATGGTCTGGGATGTCTTCAAGGAAGTAATTAAGGGTGAATTCATAGCTCGGACCGCAGTGGATAACAAAGCTAGGCGAGAGAAGTGTTCACAATTACAGCAGCAAGTACGGGAACTTGAACAAATACATCACCGTACTGGTGCTCCTAGGGTCTGGCGAAAGTTAGAAACTACTAGGAAACAGCTGGCGGGGTTTGACTGGGATAATGCGGAGTACTCAATACTTCATCTTAAGCATGCCTTCTACGTTGGGGGCACCAAATGTGGAAGAATGCTAGTGATCAAGCTCAAAGGACAGCACCAGGCCAATGTGGTTGAGGCCCTTATGTCGGAAAAGGGGACCGTAATTGAGGGCGATGAGGCAGCGACGGCTGGAATCTCTGCTTTTTATAAGGACTTATACTCCACACAAGACCTCCCTCCCCAAGACATCTTGACATACTTGCAAGGAGCTAATGTCACACGTCTGACGGGGGAGCAAACGGGAAGCTTGGACAACCCGATTAGAATAGATTAAGTCACAGCCGCGATTGCCAGACTGAAGCCTCATAGATGGCCCGATGGCTTCTCTGCGTCATTTTATAAGGTTTTTTGTAACTCTTTGGCACCTTTACTTACCAGGGTTTTTAACTCGATCACGGGCCCAGTGACACTCCCCCCTTCCATGACGGCGGCCTCAGTTGTAGTCATACCAAAACCAGGAAAGGACAAGAGACTGTGCAGGTCTTATCGACCCATTTCGCTCTTGAATATCGATGCACAGTTGTTTACAGGGATTCTGGCAGCTCGCCTCGCTCCCCTTATGCTGCGATTGATAGACCCGGACCAGGCGGGTTTCATCCCTAATAGGCAGTGCTCAGTCAACACCAAGCAGATCTTACATCTAATTGACAAGGCTACCTGTTCTCAACGCGAGTCCATGCTATTCTCCATAGACGCGGAGAAAGCATTTCACCGCGTTCACTGGCCCTATCTAGCAGCGGTATTGAAACACTTTGGCTTGGGGGAGCAGTTCAGCACATGGGTTCTAAGCGGATATGGGGATCCGAGGGCCTCTGTCTGGGTCAATGGCAGAAGCTCTCTCAGCTTCCCCATTCACCGTGGCAAAAGGCAGGGGTGCCGGCTGTCACCCCTATTATTCGTGCTCTATATGGAGCCGTACGCCCAGAGGATTCGAGACAATCCGAGGGCTACATGGATTCACTTTGGAGGAGAGGAGCACCTTATAACACTGTATACGGACGACGTCATCGCCTCCCTCGATAATCCTGGAGAGACCCTACCTAGCTTCTTGGAAGAGGTGAGACTATTTGGGATGGTGTCGGGGTTCCAGATTAACTTAGCTAAATCACAGTCATTGAGCCTCACAGTCCCCCAAGACACACGAGAATATCTTACCAGAGTCCTCTCCATCCAATGGGCACTAACTTCCATCCCATACCTGGGTATCCAACTAGCCCCAACAATAGCAGCGGTGGTCTCTATTAACTATCCGAGTCTCGTCTCACGAGTGACGTCAGACCTCTCCCGATGGCAGATGCATTCGCTTTCATGGATGGGCCGGATAGCCGCTCTCAAGATGACAGTCCTCCCGCGGATATTATACGTTTTCCAGACACTGCCTTTGTGGACCCCACTGGGGACACTCCAGACTCTTCAGAAAGTCTTCCAGAGCTTTGTCTGGGCGGGCCGCTGCTCCCGGATGAGACGAGACCGAAGCTGGCGGACTCCTGTGGGGGGTGGGCTAGGCATCCTGTGCATCTTACGCTATTTCCAAGCTGCGCAACTTAGATAATTCGTGGAGTGGTCACGTCCGGAATCAGAAAAAGGCTGGCTGTTCATAAACAGGGCCCTGGCTGGAACGGCCCTATAGAAGATCCCATTCCTGGACCGGTCTCACCGCCCTGCCAATCTCTATCTATCGGCGATCACTGCGCCCACTTTGATGGTCTGGGATACAGTGGTAACTCGTGGGGGTCTTTCAACATTCCCCTCCGCTCACTCCAGTGGTTGAGAACCAGGACTTCACCCTTGGACTTGACAGAGCAGCTTTTAGTGTGTGGCAAAAAGCAGCATGTAGATCTATTGGCCACTTATTTGATGAGGAGGGTCCCTTCCCATTTAACATTTTGCGGACCCAGTACGCTATACCAGAACCTGAACAATCCTGGTACACGCAGATATGGCACTGGGTGATGCAGTCGTCGATGAGGGGGGCGTTGCAACAACGCCTGACAAATTTTGACAGATGGCTCCTTGCCAAAGACTCCAATAGACGCCTTGTCTCCAAACTGTACATGATGCTATCACAGGGGATGACCGATTCAGAAAACCCTGCACAATTACGGTGGGAGAGGGAGTTGGGCCGGCAATTGTCTTCAGAGGAATGGAGAGATATGTACTATCGTGCGAGACATAGAGCGTCTAACTCCTCCAGCATAGAAACGGCAACAAAAATTGCCACGTACTGGTATCTAACCCCGGTCCGCCTGAACAGAGAGAATCCAGATAAGGGAGATAGGTGCTGGAAATGTCGTGATTCCCCAGGGACACTGGTACACATCTTGTGGGAATGCCCTCAGCTGACACAATTTTGGGAGGAGATCCTGACAGACATTGACATGCACTTTAACACTCAATTGCCCCGATTTCCTTCATATGTTGTGCTGGGCCTCCCCAACCCACAGACTATCCCACTCAAATCTAGAAGAGGCAGGCATATCGGATTAGCCTTAGGGGCAGCACATCAATCCATTCTTGCATTTTGGGGCACTGATAGGGTTCCATCAAGATTGAACTCGATACATCGTGTATGGCATCTGTTGGGGATGGAAAGGCTATCACTGACACTTGCAAAACAAGGTGACGCATTTGGCGAGTTCTGGCAGCCGTTAATCGCACTTTTGTCACAGGAGTTCACAGAGCTAACCTGCCCGAGATACCTAAAGTTACTACGATTGACAGCGTCAACAGAGTAACCCACTAGAGCCCCCCACCCCAGGGGAGACATATTTAACTCGACCTTACTGGACATTGTAGATGGCACTGGCACCCAGGGGAGGGTAGGGGACGGGAGGGGGGAGTGGGGAAAACACTTTCGTTTTTCAATTCTAAAAAGTTGCTATGATTGCCGGTGAGAATGTTGATGCCCTTACGGCTGCTGCTTCTCATGTACCCTTTGCTTTGGCTGCGACAACAATAAAACAAATTTAAACATAACATTTTGATGAGGAGGCATTGTCCTATGTAGATGATATCCATCTGACGGATGATGAATTATTGGATCATTTGACCACGGTGAACAACATAATTTTGGGGTTCGCCTCTGAGGGCTATAAATTTAACTTTAAAAAATCAAAAATTGCCCACCTCCATGTCCTATTTTTAGTATATGAGCTCTCAAATAAAGGAAAAAGCCTAGCAGCAAATTTTTTTGAAAAATGTGCGCTGCTCCAACCTCCAAAGACTGAAAAATTTACAATTTATTTTAGGATTCCTAAATTTTGGCAGAACATACATTTTAGATTATGCAGAGAAAGTAAAACCTTTTACAACTTAATTAGAACTGATTTCTCAGTTCGACATTGGATACAGGAACATACAGAAATTCTTCGTTCCCTACAAGCTGACATGTTAGCTTCCAAACACTTACATACACGTGTAAACACTACGAATTTGGTGATCCGTGTAATCGCGGGCCAATCCGAGTACACTTACCTCACCTTCAATGAAGGCGAAACTGTAACCCATTGCATACAAATCTCATTTGTACACAAATGCTGAGATGTGTTTTGCATCCACTGAAAAACGTTTGACAGCAGTACAGACTGCTGTAATGAGAGAAAGAGCACCAGCTTAGGGGAAACAAATAATCGTCGTAACTCCTATACCAACCTTAGAGGCTGTTACTAAAGCAAGCGTTCTTAACGCTAAAGCATTGCATTCACGATGGATACAATGGGCTAATTCTCTCACTGCAACAGATGTAGACTACAAGTTTGATTCTACATTAAAAACACAAGCATTTCTGCAGTACGAACAAGAATATCTTCCAAATAAAATCATGCCTCTAGATCAGTATGAATATATTATTTACACTGATGGTTTGCTCAACCTGCCTTAGGAAGTAAACAGCAATACAGCGCCACATGTGCGATTGTAAAAGGACGTATGCGGGACGGCAAGTTACGTCCTAGCAATACGCAGACGCAGACTCTAGGAGACTGCATGGCACAGCTGGCAGAATTTAAAGCCCTGATACTGGCACTCAAAAATAGGGATCGAGAATTCCCTACACTTCTTATGTGCGGTTCATTTTATTGTGTCCAGTCTTACTATGAATATCTTCACTACTGGGGCCAGAATGGGTTTAAGGATTCCAAAGGTTGCACAATAAAGCACAAGTTGCTTTGGGAACAAGTGGCAGAGCTGAAAAAGGCTTGCCGTGGGGTCACGTGATTCATATGCTGAGTCATCAGCGTGTTTGGCGTGCACATTCAAGGGAATTCATTGGCTGATGAAGGCGCCAAGGCGACAGTGCGAATTGCTGCCGTTTCTACAATCACTCTTTCTAGCACAAGAGTAGACGGACAAATAATGGTTGCTGTCATCATTTCGCGAAAAAACAGCTCAGCCTTGCCAAAACATTTTCTACTCAAGTACTCCTACAAGTTAGATGCACAAAATATACTGTATGCTCAAATTCCAGGAGTGGGGGATAGAGTTATACCAGATATGGATCGCAGATTAGGTTTAATACTGGCTGCACACGAGGGTCTGGGCTCAGCAGGTATTACTGTGACGATTTCATTACTGAAACAACGGTATTGGTGGCCAGGTTTTACCAAACGGACCAAGGGCTTTGTCCTTAAGTGGGACATCTGTCAGCATATGAAGGGTTCCACCATAGCATGTCTGCCACAAACACCACTATTGATATTAGACAGACCTCTTGCATGTGTCTATTTGGACCACTGCGGCCCCTTACAATCTGATGGGGCCAGTGGCGGCTCGCAGAGGGAGTGCTGTGAGGCGGTAGGGCGGAGGAGGGGCTGGGTGGGGGGGTAGTGGAGTTGGACATACGACGGGCAGGAGTAAGGTAAGTAAATAAATAAATAAAACTATTTACCTTGCGCTCGCTGCATCGCCAACTCGGCGATGCAGCGAGCGCAAAGTAAATAGTTAGTGCTTATGATCGTATATATCTGTTTCTGTCTAATGGTTGTTGCAGCACATGTATTTTATAGTAGAATGAAGCTGGTTCAATACATGCTTATTGAATACGCCCCCGTTGTTTATTCTGTGTATCTCTCTGAGACAAAGTGAGCACGAGTGACTGAGCGAAAAGTACTGTACTGTTTCCATGATCCCTGTGGGATCAGGGTTGTCATGTTCGATAGTTGCCAGAAACTATTCGCTCCTTGGTAAGGTTGGAGGGCTCATAGTGGCACTGTGAGCTAGCTGGTCTACAGGTGAACATATCCTGTTGTGGGGGTGTCTGGAATCAGTTTATGTTGTCTAAACGCGCAGATCCTATTTAGATTTATAGGAACTACACGACACCCTAAAACCTCACTTCACTAGGCAGAACCATAGCTCTGCTACCAAAGATTTGATCCAGCAGAAGTGTTTAATTTTTCTTTATCACCAGTCTTACTACTTACTCTAACCGTACTGGGCTCTTTACGATTAGATAAATTGCATCATTACCCTTTACCACAGAGGCGATGGTCCTCTCATGGATCTTTCTCTGCCGATGGAGAGGGGTTGGAACTAGGATGTCCTAAACCACATTGGCCACCTAATGAGGACTCTCCTCCCAGCCTTCTCAAAAGTACTAGAGAAACATGTTAACCATCAGATATCTTCATACCTTGAAAGGAATAACCTACTACATGCTAGCTATTCCTATTTTCACCCTAACTACAGTACTGAAACAGCTCTGCTAGAGGTTGTCGACTCCATCCGACTTAATTTTTCCAGCCTCAGTGAGGCTGCAAATAGGAGGCGAGGAACCATACAATTGCCGCTGGCCGGTGAGTCCCAGCTCTCCCTCCCCCCCCCGCCTCAATCACCTGCGGACCTGAGGCCAGAAACAGGACGGACACCGGAGGTGGGGGGGAGTCATCGAGAACTCTGGGGCCGCGTGAGAGGGGGACAGGCGGGCTTCCCCTCCTCTAACTTCCTGGGGAAGAGACGAAACCAGGGCTAAAAGCAAAATGCAAAAGAACTAAAACAAGACCCCAAGAGAGCCAGAAAAAGCCACCACAGGGGAAAGACTAAAAATAGAAATGGGCCCAGAGAAGTCGAACCACAGGGATCTACATAGGCCCGTCATGACGTGCCTGACCTCAAAATGGCGGCCTCCGCTGCCTTCGTTTCTCCGGCAGCCACTATGGCAGACCCCAGCTCCTTCTCCGATACTGAGCTGGACTACACCAAGCGTCGCCATCTCCCCCTACACTTGGATTTCAGCAGCAGCGTCGTTCCAGGGGGGATGTTTCCCTGAGCGTGGAGTCCCAGCAGGGTGGCCTCTCCTCCCCTTGAGATACTGTTCTTCCTATACTGGTCTGCCAGAACTGACCTCCTTCCCTGCCCCCTGTTTCTACTCCCCTCCCCCTTTCCCTCTATCCTCTATTGGGGACTTGTTATTCTATGTTTGACTATGCAACTGTAGCTAATGTACCTACTCAAAATTGTTTATTCGTGTTTTTCCCGACCTCTGAGACCTGAGCTACATGGCTGATGCCCGGTGGAGCTGCTAGACAGCTGTAGAAGAGATTGGCCCGGTTCACCCCTTGACCGTCACCTACCCAGCCGGACATTGGGCATAGTTCACCTTGTCTCCCTGCTGTGTCTCCTTCCTTCCCCACCGACCGCTTCCACCAACCGTTGAGACCTAGCATTTTGGCCGATGCCCGGTGGAGCTTCCTTGATAGCTATAGAGGAGATGGGCTGTGGACTTTCCCCCCGGCCGTCACCTACCCAGCCGGACTTTGGGCAGACTTCTCTTCGTCTCTCCGCCTTATCTCCCTTCCTTCCCTTTTACCTTACCCTTCTACGCTCCTCTTCCTTGTCTTCTATGCTCTTTAAATGCTCTCCAACAACAGCTGTAATTTGTAACTGATGTAACTTCGTAACAATGTGGAACCTCATGTAAAACGCTCTGATACCTCCGGGTCTAGCCAGCGCTATATAAAACTCAAATAAATAAAATAAAAAATAAAAATTAATTTGGAAGTGGGTGATAGGGCGTTGTTGGTTCTGCTAGATCTATTGGCTGCATTTGATACAATCTCTCACCACATCCTCCTAGCCTGTCTCCACTCAGTAGGAATTAGGGGGATGGCCTGGAAGTCGCTCATATCTTTTATGGAGGATAGAGGACAAGAGGTATGGTGCCACCCTTTTTCTGCCAACCCTTGTACACAGGGCTCGGTCCTGAGTCCGACTCTATTTAATGTCTACCTCACCCCCTTGGCTACCTTGCCAGAATCCTTAGGGGCAAATCTCATATCATATGCGGATGACACCCAACTGCTGTTCTATCGGAAGAATAGCGAGGCCTTCAAAGGCGACAAAATTCGCAACTGTCTCACAGTGGTGTTTAGGTGGCTGTCCATGAATCAACTTAAATGTAACGCTGGGAAGACAGAGCTTCTCTTCTTTGGTCAAGAGGCTGAGACACTGTGGCAGTCTTTTTGGCCATCGGATGCCCCCCCCCCACCCTCACAAACCCAAAATCTGGTGTCAAAAAACTTGGGCTTCAAATTTGATGGGCAACTGCTATTTATCACCCAAGTTAATTTAGTGGCGGGCACTTGTTTTGCCCTATTTCGACTACTTTGGAAGTTTCTATTCCTATTGTCCTTTATGGCTAGACAACAAGTGATTCAAGCCCTGATAATTTCACGGCTTAACTATGGGAACAGACTATATTCAGGCCTGCCCAAATACCTGATTAATAGGCTGCAGCTGGTCCAGAATGCAGCGGCTCGAACCATTTTCGGGCTCTCCCGTAATTCCCATGCGTCATGTCTTCTTAAGATGCTTCACTGGCTCCAAGTGAGGAAGAGGATTATTTTTAAGACATTGGTTGTGACCCAGAAAGCCCTCCACGGAACTGGCCCAGACTATTTACAGGACATAATTAAGTTCTACACCCCCCCAGAGAAACCTTTGTTCTGGAAATCTTTGTCTCGCCAGAGTTCCGCGGATCAGGAAGGCAAGGTCAGAGGTCAGGGTCCTCTCTTTCCTGGGCCCCTCCCTCTGGAATAAACTTCGACTGACAGTCAGATGCATCAAGGCAACGCCTGTGTTTCAGAAAAAACTTAAGACCTGGCTTTTTTCCCAGTCCCTAGGTCTTTCCCTCCTATTCTCCCGCTGTTACTCGTTCTGCAGTAGTGCCAGGACACTCCTTGGAGTAACAGCTGCGCTTTATAAATAACCCCACATAGACATAGACATAGGACCATTTATTGGTGGCCAACTCACAAGTTCGAAATAAGGTTCAAATACACCACTCTCAAGACCATACTATAGAAATAAAGTATTGCAACCACCTGAAGCAGTTAAGTCTGACTAGAATTATACACACTAAGCGTTCTGCAATCGTGAAACTAAATAAAAGCAGCAGAACTTGATGCTCTGAAAAGATTCTATGATTCTCCATACAACGCATTTTAGAATCATCTGTTCAAATAGCACAGTTCAAAGAAAGAACATTAGGACACAATAATAGACTCAAGTAGTTTTAGATAATTTGGTTATTGTTTCAATTATCCAAAATCAATGCATATAAGTAACATTTTAAGAATTTCAGTCAAGAATTTGACAGCATGTAGTATGAAACCACACATTTAGTCAAAGTTTCTAATCCAGCAGAGGATGGTTATTAGAAAATAACAGTTACAAAGGTACCGATTTCTACCACCATTGAAAGGCAGAAGGATGTTTTTTTAAGCCTCACATCAGTTACAAATTACAGATTCCTACCACCATCAAAGGCAGAAGGATGGTTTCACCTCTTAACAGCATTCAAAAATGTTCTAAGCAAAGGGCAAAAGGATAAAGTTAAAGTCCACTAGGGGCAAGTCCATGGGCATGGGCTAAGAGGGAAATGGGGCAAAATCTGGTTGCTCACCAGACCGTCACCAACAGACAATAGAAAAACAGGCTATTGGCAAAAAAGTATTTCCAATCAGTCCGCTAAGGGCATCAGCATCAGCAAAGGTAGTCCAAAAAAGAGAGTCAAAGAATGGTTCTTAAGCCATAGAAAAACATGCGTCAGAGAGTTTCAAAAAGGCATCCAGATGTCCAAGTAAAAGTCGAACCCTACTTCTTAGAGGTCCTATCCTTTATAGTCTTTATGACATTCCCATGGCATGTCATCACTCCATAATGGTCAGATCATCATGTGGTTACTTATTCGATCATTAGGTATAATTTCGATACTCCAACATGCTTTCCCATGCTGGCCATGAGAAACAACTGTTTTTCCCGTCCTCACAGGTTAGTCGACAAATACGAAAAAGAAATTGTTGTGATCCATGGTGTCAGTCCAAAGGTTAGGTTCTCACCAAATCATTCCACCATGAACACTAAAAGAATGTCCTTCGTTATGCAAAATGTTGCATGTGCAGAACAAATAAAGCAACATTTGGAGAAACGTGATAAGTCAATTGTATTAGGCTATGAAATAATACAGCTTAGGAAAGAATATGAATAAATGCATTTAAAGGGCAATTGTTAGCTTTAAGTGAAATAAACTCTGAAATTAGAAACAAATTTAATGCAATAAATCAAACATTTAATAATAAGGAATAATGGTAATGTTCATCAATGTACTTACATGAAAATGACTAAAGTTAGGTATGGCCTACTACCACAAAATTTCATCATTCATACATGTAAATTATTCTTAAAATTCATTTCACTAAAATTGTTTTCACATTTTTATGATCCTAATAATCTCATATTTCACTACTGAAAATATCAGCTTCGTAACTACTTTTATTAAGATTTTGCACCACTTTCTTTTCATGATGCATTACACTGAGAGGCAATAGAAATGCTAAGCCACCTCATTAGAATTGCATTATTTTGTCAGTAAAAGAGTATTAAATTACCATTTTCATAAGTAATCTGTTATTACACCCTATTAGTAAACATTATAATATTTTTACATTTAATTTTCTATGTTTCTCCACATTTCGAGCACGCTTTATGGTGATGTTACTTCATTTATCCCAATTGCGGTGTTGATTTTCTCAACGTGTGCAGTTTGCACATACAGGTTTCTGTGTCTAAATCAGTAAATCTGTAGTGTAAAATATAGTCAGATTTCTCGCTCAATCGGTACTTTCAGCACTAGCAGCAGTCTCTCAGTTAACTCCCTTGTAATCAACTGCAGTGCCACCTCAGAGGTCTAATGAACAACTAGATTGCAAACATTTTGTATTGAATGAATGAATGAATATTAGCCTTATAAAGTGCAAACGTTGCCCAAAGGCGTCAAGGCGCTGCAGACAAGGCCATCAAACGGAAGTATACGTAGAGCTCATATTGAGGGACTGGTAAAGAGCCAGGTCTTCAACACCTTGCGGAAAAGAGAGTGAGACACTTGACCAGAAATTGAAGAGGGAAGGGAATTCCAGAACCTAGCAGCGGCAACGGAGAAGGCTCTGCCCCCCCCATCTAACTTTCTTAAACCTGGGAACTACCAGTAGATTTTTACTGGCGGATCTTAACTGCTTGGTAGGGACATATCGTCGAAATAGTCCTTTAATGCCTTCTGAACCTACACTGTAAAAAGCCTTATGAGGAAGACAAAGGGCCTTAAACAGAATTCTCCGGTTTAGAGGGAGCCAGTGCAGCTCACTGACAGAAGCCGAGACTGAATGATATTTGGGAAGATCCATCACCAGCCTGGCTGCAGCATTCTGCACCAGTTGCAAACGATGGACAAGCCTTTTGTTAATACCCAAATAAAGGGCATTACAATAGGCCAGTCTTGATAACACCAGGGCAATAACTGCCTGCTTTCGAGAAGCAAAGGAGAGAAATTGAGAGATTTTCCTAAGAATCCTTATGATCCCAAAGCATGTGGACACAGTTCTGTTAACCTGGGGACCCAGGGAAAGAGAGTTGTCCACTATAATACCAAGATTTTTTCCTTGGGACACTGGACAAGGACAGGGGCCAAGCGTGTCAGGCCACCAGGCATTGGACCAGATCTGCTGTTGATTTCCAAAAATCAAAACCTCCGTTTTGTCCCCGTTGAGTCTGAGATAGTTCTCCACCATCCAGGAGGACACTGCCTGCATGCAGTTTTTAAAATTGGTGGCAGAGGCCTCTATGCTGTTGGTGATGGACACCATAATTTGGTTGTCATCGGCATAGGACAGCCCCTCTAGCCCAAAGGATCTAACGACCTTGGCCAGAGGGGCAACATAAATGTTAAAAAGAGTCAATAAAAAATTGAGGCACTCCTTAATGAAATTTTTATTTTGGAAAAGGAGGTGTTGAATTTAAAGCCTTTCATACAGAGCATGCGTCGCAAAATAAATGCAGGCATGAAACCAGAGTGTTAAAAATAGGAGGGGAGGTGTAGGTTTACAGTAATTAGGGCACATTGTTTTTTAAAGGAGCTAAACACTGTTAATAAGAGAAACGTCTGCATAAGTACAGCATTCCCTTTCCACATCTCTTTACGTACCCATCTTCTTTGTCAATTAACAGACCCCTACTTTCATAACAATATATAAATATATATAATGTACATTCACTTAAAAACTTAAAGTTACAGGGACGTTGTAGTTAGGAAATAGAATTTAAAAACCCTTAGAAATTCACTGAAAAAAACAAAGGTTACAGGGACGTTATAGTTAGGCTCAGATTTCACTCGTACAAAACCAGTGAAATTCAGCAAGTATAGTTACCTAAGCTAACTGTAACTTATGCCTCCACAATGCACTGCTTATGACCTCACATATTACATCACTCATGACATGGTCAGTGACACACTGATGACATCACTGATGACATCTCAAATGACATCACTCATGACATCAAGTGAGTGTAAGTGTTTTTAAGAGTTTAGGGGTGTTACACATATATACTAACCTACTACAAAAGTTACATTAGTATACTAGGTGCACTACTACAGAGTGATACTACTTCTAACATATATTATGTATGTGGCTGTGTGACTGTATGTATCCTTGTGTGTATGGTGTGTAAGTAGCTATATGGGTGTATACGTGGGTGTGTGAGTAGCTGTGTGGGTGAGTGAGATGCTGTGTTAGTGGTGGTATTGGTAAGTGAGTGGGTGGGTGTGTCAGTGGCTCTATGGGTAAGTGAGTGGCAGCGTGAGTGGCTCTATGGGTGGGTAAATGGGTGTGTAGAGACCGTATGGGTGAGTGAGTAGGTATCTGAATGGCTGTATCAGTGAGTGGCTGGGTGTGTAAGTGTCTGCATGGGTGAGCAAGTGGCTATTTGAGTGGGTGTTTTGTTAAGTGAGTTAGTGTGTGAGTGGCTGTATTGGAGAGTAGGCATCTGTGTGTGAATGGCTATATGGGTGAGTGATGGGATGTGTGAGTGCTTGTATGGATGTGTGAATGGGTATGTAAGTGGTTG
Source organism: Calotriton arnoldi (assembly GCA_963921515.1). NCBI lineage: Eukaryota > Metazoa > Chordata > Amphibia > Caudata > Salamandridae > Calotriton > Calotriton arnoldi. The sequence continues at coordinate 2,272,099 of CAWUFW010002184.1, read as the reverse complement.
AGTGGGTGTGAGAGTGCTTGTACAGATGAGTAAGTGGCTGTGTTGAGAGGCTGTATGGGTGAGTGAGTGGGTGTGTGAGTACTGGTATGGATATGTGAATGGGTATGTGTGTGGTTGTGTGGGAGTGTGTGTACAACAGGTTGTATTAGGGTGTGAGTGGTTGTTTGAGTGGTTCACTGGATGATGTCATTAGTGATGTCATCAGTGATGTCATTTGAGATTTAATCAGTGATGTCACTGACCATGTCATGAGTGATGTAATATGTGAGGTCATAAGCAGCGCATTGCGGGGTGTAAGTTATAGGTAACTATAACTGCTAAATTTCACTGGTTATGTACGAGTAAAATCTGAGCCTAACTATAATGTCCCTGTAGCCCTTGGTTTTTTCAGTGAATTTCTAAGGGTTTTTTAAAATTCTATTTCCTAAGTATAAAGTCCCTGTAACCTTTTGTTTTTTAAGTGAACTTCTAAGGTTTTTCAAATTCTATTTCCTAACTATAACATCCCTGTAACCTTTGTTTTCTTTAAGTAAATATCTATGTTTTTTTAACTAGTAGTCAAGTTTGCAGAGTAGCGGAGAAAGGGGGCAGGGCCTCTAACCAGCTCTCAGGAATCCCGCTGTAAGGGACTTACTGGAAGTAACAGGAGGGCTTCTTGGCCCACAAGGTTCCTCAGCATCCCAGAGGACTTCATCCCCTAACCAGTAGTGCACCAGGAGGTAGTTTGCAGAGTGGTGGAGAAAGGGGCAGTGGCTTCCAAAGACCTCTCAGCAATCACAGTGTGTGGGACTTACTGGAGGTAACAGGAGGGGTAGTTGGCCCCTAAGGACCCTCAGCAGCCAAGGGGACTTTATTCCTCAACCAGTTGTGTACCTGGAGGCGTGTTTGCAGAGTGGCGGAGAAATGGGGCATGGTCTCTGACAGTCTCTCAGCAACCCCGCTCTGGGGACTTACTGGAAGTAACAGGAGGGGACGCTGGCCCCCAAAAACCCTCAAGAGCCAAGGGGACTTCATCCCCCAGCTAGTAGTTTGCCAGGAGGCATGTTTGCATAGTAGAGGAGAAAGGGGGCATTGTCTCCAACAACCACTCAGCAATCCCACTATGTGGGACTTTCTGGAGGTAACGGGAGGGGTAGTTGGCCACAAGGACCCTCAGCATCCAAGAGGACTTCATCCCCCAACCAGTAGTGCACCAGGAGGTACGTTTGCAGAGTGGTAGAGAAAGGGGGCGTGGCCTCCAAAGACCTCTCAGCAATCACAGTGTGTGGGACTTACTGGAGGTAACAGGAGGGGTAGTTGGCCCCCAAGGACCTTCAGCAGCCAAGGGGACTTCATTCCTCAACCAGTTGTGTACCAGGAGGCGTGTTTGCAGAGTGGTGGAGAAAGGGGGCATGGTCTCTGACAATCTCTCAGCAACCCTGCTCTATGGGACTTACTGGAGGTAACAGGAGGGGACGTTGGCCCCCAAAAACCCTCAAGAGCCAAGGGGACTTCATCCCCCAACTAGTAGTTCGCCAGGAGGCACGTTTGCATAGTAGTGGAGAAAGGGGGCATTGTCTCCAACAACCACTCAGCAATCCCACTATGTGGGACTTACTGGAGGTAACAGGAGGGGTAGTTGGCCGCAAGGACCTTCAGCAGCCAAGGGGACTTCATCCTCCAACCACTAGTGCACCAGGAGGCACATTTGCAGAGTGGTTGTGAAAGGGGGTGTGGCCTTCGACAACCTCTTAGCAATCCCACTGTGTGGAACTTACTGGAGGTAACTGGAAGGGTTGTTGGCCCCCAAGGACCCCCAAGAGCCAAAGGCACTTCATCCCCCAACTAGTAGTGCACCAGGAGGCAAGTTTTCAAAGTGGTGGAGAAAGGGGGCATGCCCTCAAACAACCTCTCAGCAATCCCACTGTGTGGACTTATTGGAGGTAATAGGAGGAGTAGTTGGCCCCCAAGGATCCTCTGGAGTCAAGGGGACTTCATCCCCCAACTAGTAGGGCACCAGGAAGTGTGTTTGCAGAGTGGTGGGGAAAGCGGGTGGGGTCTTCAGCGACTTGCCATCTGGTGATTTTTATTTTTTTATTTATTAGGGGAGGGGGGCCAAGTGTAAGTGGTTTTGAGGGTCTGTGAGTAGGTGTAGGTTGCTGCATGGGTATGTGAGTGGGTGTGTTAGTAGTTTTGTGGGTGTGTAAGTGAGTCTGTGAAAGCTGTGTGGGTCTGTGAGTGGGTATGTGAGTCGTTTTGAGGGTCTGTGAGTAGGTGTGTGAGTGGCTGCATGGGTGTGTGAGTGGGTGCTTGAGTGGCTGTATGGGTGTGTGAGTAGGTGTATGGGTGTGTAAGTGGTTGTGTGAGTGTATGAGTGGGTGTATAAATGGCTGTGTGTGTCTGTGAGTGGGTGTGCAAGTGGTTTTGAGGGTATATGAGTTTGTATGTGAGTGGCTGTCCGGGTGTAAGGGTGGTTGTGTAGGTGGTTGTATAGGTGTGTAAGTGGATGTGTGAGTGAGTGTGTGAATAGGGGTGTGGATCTGTGAGTTAGTGTATGTTTTCTTTAAATTGGGTCTGGATACCCGGATCCTCCCCGAATCTACCCGGATCCTTGAGGATTCGAGGAGGATCTGGGGAGGATCTGCAAATCCTGGTGTGGTACATAAACAAATATTTTTGATCAATTTCTTACTCATGAGGGCTCTCTCACAGACCTCTCCGTTAGTCCCCTGGGGTCAGGGTACCTCTACCCCGACCCCTTCTATCATTTTTTAACTTTATTTTCCCTGCAGGGATTCAAGTCCTGATGAACAAAATGGTGGCCTCAATTTTCCTCTGAGGTTGCGCCCAGCCAATTACAGCATTGCTGGTGGTGGGTGGATTAACAAATCTGAAAAGGATCCAAGAGGATCAGCATCCCCATATATACAACTGGAAATTTCTTTAAATTACTCTGAAACTACTGGACGTATTTACAGAAAATAACAAAAGACACATCTCTGAACCAACATCTAACTTCCTGCCAAATGCGATGCAATTCCGTTCAGCAGTTCGGGCTGTAGCCATGTCTAAAGGTCCTATGGGAATTAACATGGGGAAAACACGTTTTTAAGCACCCCCTGGTTCTCAGGCCCCACTTGACGGATCACCCCAAGACTTTCAAGATAGCAGCTAAAGTGAGCGTCATATAAGTTCTGCAAATTTCTGGAAGATTTGCCCAATGGCACCAAAGTTATTGGCAAATCAAAAAACAATCTTCCTATGAAAACTAGGTCCTACCTAAAACTATCTACTGGCAACCGCCAGTAGGTAAAATATATTTATAGATATATGTATATATTTTATATATTTTATATTTGATATAATATTCACAAATAAAACACAGGTTACAATAACGCTATAGCTAAGAAATAGAATTGTTTTTAAACTTAGAAATTCACTGAAAATAACGAAGGTTAGAGGGACGTTATAGTTAGGTACAGATTTTAGCCACACAAAACTATAGAAATTCAGCAATTATAGTTACCTGAGCTAACTGTAACATACACCCCCGCAATGGACTGTTTATGACCTCACATATTTATTCACTCATGACATGGTCAGTGGCATCACTGAAGACATCTCAAATGACATTACTGACAACATCATCCAGTGAGTGTGAGTGTTTTGTACATGTTTCAGGGACTTTAAGATATATACTAAGCTACTGCAAAAGTTAAATTAATATTCTTTCTGTACTACTAATGAGTGATACTATTTCTAACATGTCATCTGAGTGGCTGTGTGACTGTCTGTATCAGTGTGTGAGTGGGTGTCTGAGTGGCTGTTTGGATCTGTCAGTGGGTTTCTGAGTGGCTTTATGGGTCTATAAGTGGGTGTCTGAGTGGTTTTTGGCTGTGTAAGTGGCTGTGTCTGGTTGTATAGGTGTGTGAGTGGATGTGCGAGTGGTTGTATGGGTGTATGAGTAGTTGCATGGATGTGTGAATGGGCTGTGTCAGTTGTATTTTAGTGTGTGAGTGGGCATGTAAGTAATTGTATCAGTGTGTGACTTGGTGTTTGAGTAACTGTATGGGTGTGTGAGTGGGCATGTAAGTGGTTATATGAGTGTGTGAGTGATTGTATTGTTGTGCAAGTGGGTATGTTAGTGCTTGTCAGAGTGGGTGTGTGAGTCGGTGTTTAGGTCAATAAGTAGGTATGTGAGTGGTTGTTGGGGTGTGTGAGTAGTTGTGTGAGTGGGTTTGTACGTGATTGTATGGGTCTGTGAGTGGGTGAGTGAGTGGTTGTATGAGTGGGTGTGTGGATGATGTTATCAGTGATGTCCTTTGAGATGTCATCAGTGATGTCACTGACCTTGTTATGAGTGATGTTATATGTGAGGTAATTAGGAGTGCATTGCAAGGGTGTAAGTTACACTTAGCTCAGGTAACTATAACCGCTGAATTTCTATGGTTTTGTGCGATTAAAATCTGTACCTAACTATAATGTCCCTCTAACCTTTTGTTTTTTCAGAGAATTTTTAAGGCTTTTTTAATTCTATTTCCAAACTATAATGTCCCTGTAACCTTTTTTTTCCAGTAAATTTCTATTTTTTTAAACTTTTATTTCCAAGCTACAACCGCCTGTGTCCAGCTTCTGAATAAAGTTAGTAGCAGCTACAAACCCAATTTAGTAGTGGTTTTGTGCGTATTCTCGAATCAGCCATGGCGCTCAGCATGAGCCCCCGTGTAACATCACAACAAATTCGCGAATCCACATAGGAATCCATAAAACCACCTAACAATCTGCTGTTGAAGCATGCCATTTGTAGTTTACATTGTAAAAAGTACTGAATTTCAACCCAAACACTCCCTAATGAGCAATATTTCCATACCACTCTGCTTTTCAGATTAACAGTCTACTCTTTTTTGTTCCCTTCCCCCGCAATTTTAGCTCCATTTCCATAGTAACCATGTTGGAACACTGACTGCTAGCACTAGGTCAAACGTTCACAGCACTTTCTGTGAGCAGCATACTAACTTCAAATTGAACTGTAGCAGGTGTGGTTGCCTGTTTGGAATTATAAGCATATCCCTAATAGCATATATATATAATTGTATTTCCAATCACAGATGTAGTTACTTTTTTCTCAAAATCACTACCTAGTTTTAGCTACCTGCATATTAACACCATCCAAACAAATATGTTCTGTTTGCCTCCAAAGGGGTTGTAGTGTGGATTGTGGGCCATAGTGTTGTATTTTCAGCCAGAAAGACTGCTAGAAAGAGTGGCATTGACAGGGACTTGGGTTTACCCTAATGTAGATATAACTTGGCTCGGCCAGGGAGGATTAAAGTGGCATCAATTGCTACTTTTGGTTAAAAGCATTGTGGATTGCCAACATCCAGACCTTATGATTGTGCACTGTGGTGGCAATGGCCTATGCACACTTAATGGGGTTGGACTGGAAATCCTATTGAAGGATGCTTTTTGCAAATTCACACTGCCTTGGTGTTCTCCAACATTTGCCAAATGTAGACGTGGAAGTGGTCAAACAAATTCTGTTCACAGATAGACAAATCCAAATGTCAAAATGACTATTTCTGCATTCCTCAGAGGCCACAATATGGGCTCTATATACAACAACAATTTACACTTTGATATGGACGAAATATATAAGAAATGATGGAGTTCATTTCACAGAGAAAGGCAATAGGCTGTCCCTCAACAACTTGAAATACTTCATCCTGTTTTATGTATAGTTATCATCTACACACTATAAATACACAGGCTCTATTCAGAGCCAACCCTTTTCCCAAACCCTGGTAATTTTCTTTGTAAATCCTTTTTTGTGGTTTCTTAATCGGCTCCACGGATCCATCGTGGATCCACAAACCAAAAGCACACATCCACTACAAAGCAGCACAATTTGGATCTGAGACAGAACCGCGGCTCTGTTCCCAACCAAAAACACTTGTTTAAAACAACAACTCATTTTATACACCGGGCATCAATCAATCAATCAGTCATTTGTAAAGCACACTACTCACCCGTGAGAGTCTCAAGGCGCTGGGGGGGGTGCTGCTACTGCTCGAATAGCCAGGTCTTGAGTAGCCTCCTGAAGGTTAGTAGATCCTGGGTCTGTCGCAGGAGGATGGGGAGGGTGTTCCAGGTCTTGGCGGCGAGGTGGGAGAACGATCTTCGGATGCGGGGGACGGTGGCGAGGGCGAGGTCGGCGGAGCAGAGCTGGCGGTTCGGGGGTGTAGAAGGTGAGCCGTCTGTTGAGGTATGCCTGTCCGGTGTTGTGGAGTGCCTTATGTGCGTGGGTGAGGAGCTTGAAGGTGATCCTCTTGTTGATAGGAAGCCAGTGCAGGTCTCTCAGGTGGGGTGTGATGTGGCTGTGGCGAGGGATGTCGAGGATCAGTCGTGCAGAGGCGTTCTGTATGCGTTGAAGTCGTTTCAGGAGTTTGGCCGAGGCTCCTGCGTAGAGGGCATTTCTGTAGTCCAGCCGGCTGCTGACGAGGGCCTGGGTGACCGTTCTTCTTGTTTCGGTGGGGATCCACCTGTAGATCTTGCGGAGCATGTGGAGGGTGTTGAAGCAGGAGGATGAGACGGCGTTGACTTGCTTGGTCATGGAGAGTGTTGAGTCGAGGATGAACCCCAGGTTGCGTGCGTGGTCGGTGGGTGTCGGTGTTGCTCCCAGTGCGGTCGGCCACCAGGAGTCGTCCCAGGCTCAGGGGGAGGAGCCGAGGATGAGGACCTCCATCTTGTCCGAGTTCAGCTTCAGACGGCTGTTCTTCATCCACTCGGCGACGGCCTTCATTCCTTCGTGGAGGTTGGATTTGGCGGTGAGGGGGTCCTTGGTGAGGGAGAAGATCAGCTTGGTGTCGTCGGTGTAAGAGATGATGTTGAGGTCGTGCAGTCGGGCGACGTGGGCGAGCGGAGCCATGTAGACGTTGAACAGTGTCCGGCTGAGGGATGATCCTTGGGGTACGCCGCAGATGATCTCGGAGGCTACTAGACGGAAAGGGGGGAGGCGGACGCTCTGGGTTCTGCCGGAGAGGAAGGAGGTGGTCCATTCCAGGGCCTTGTCTCGGATCCCTGCGTTGTGGAGGCGTGTGCGTAGGGTGTGATGACAGACAGCGTCGAAGGCGGCTGATAGGTCCAGGAGGATGAGGGCCGCGGTTTCGCCGTTGTCCAGCAGGGCCCTGATGTCATCAGTGGCGGCGATGAGGGCAGTTTCGGTACTGTGGTTGCTGCGGAACCCGGACTGGGACGGGTCCAGGATGTTGTTCTCCTCGAGGTAGCGGGTCAGTTGTCCGTTGATGGTCTTCTCGATGTGCATCGCTCTATGAGTGGACGTATTACAGATTTTGTGGGGTTGTGTGTGTGTAGGTGTATAGATCACAAGGTGTTTCAGTGCTTGCATAGGTGTGTGAGTGGGTGCATGGCTGTATGAGTGGGTATGTGAGTGGCACTATGGGTCTATGAGTGGGTGTGTCTGTTTCAGTCTGTGAGTGGGTGTGTGAGTGTCTGTGTGGGTCTGTGAGTGAGCTTGTGAATTTCTGAGTGGGTCTGTGAGTGGGTGTGTGTGTGTCTGTGGGTATCTATGAGTGGGTATGAGAGTGAGGGTCTTTGAGTGGGTGTGTGAGTATCTATGTGGGTCTGTGAGTGGGTGTGTGAGTTCCTGTGTGTGTCTGTCCCTGGGTGTGTGAATGACCCTACAGGTCTGTGAGTGGGTGTGTGAGTGTGTGGGTCTGTGAGTGCATGTGTGAGCATCTGTATTGGTTTGTGAGTGGGTGTGAGAGTGCCTGTGTGGGTCTGTGGGTGTGTGAGTGTCTGTGTGGGTCTGTGAGTGGGTGTGAGAGTGCCTGTGCAGGTCGGTGAGTGGGTGTGTGAGAGATTGTGTGGGTGTGTGAGTTGGTGTATCAGTTACCCTATGTGTCTGTGAGTGGGTGTGTGTGTGTCTGTGGTTCTGTGAGTTGGTGTGTGAGTATCTGTGTGGGTCTATGAATGGGTGTGTGAGTGCCTGTGTGAGTCTGTGAGTGGGTGTTTAAGGACCTGTGTGGGCCTGAGAGTGGGTGTGTGTGTTTGTTTTTTTAATGACAGCAAGATTTGCGAGTCCACCGCTGAATCACACGGAGGACTGCCTTGAGCGCTGCAGCAGTTTCACGAATCCCCACACATGGAAAAAAATGTTTTATGGCCATTTTTTGACCTTCATGGGTCCCTCTGCGACCCCTCTAACACACCCATGGGGTCAAGGTACCCCTACCCTAACTTCAACAATCAGTTAACTCTTTAAATTGTTAGGCCCAGGGACTGTGCTCTGATTGATAAAAGGGCAGCCTCAACTTTCCTATCAGATTGTGGTCAGCTAATCATGACATTGCTGTTGGCGCTCGGATTCACGAAATATTGCGGTTGATCATTGGAGGGTCTGCGTCCCTAGATATACAATTTTTTTTTTATTCAATAACTCCGCAAGTACTGAATGTATTTACACCAAATCACAACAAGGGCTCTTTTTGGACCAAGACCTAGCTTTCTGCTAAATTTGATGTAATTCCATTCAGCAGTTCGGGCTGTAGTCGTGTTCAAAACCCCAACGGGAAATGGCATGAAGAAAACGCATTTGAGACCCTACATTTTTCTTGGCCCCTGCTTGACGGATCACCTCGAAATGTTCCACACAGCAGCTTAACTCAGGTGCGTACTAATTTTGAACATTTTGTGAAGATTTGTCAAACTGTGCCAAGGTTATTAGCAAAACAAAAAATGCTTTTCCCATGGAAACTAGGTCCTAACTAAAACTACCTACTGGCTACCGCCAGTCGGTAAAAAAAAAAAAAATATATATATATATATATATATATATATATATATATATATATATATATATATATATATATATGTATATCTTGAAAATAAAACAAAGGCTAAAGGTACATTAAAGTTCAGTAGTCACTATGATAATAAGATCTTAGCTTACATTAAAAAAAGTCCTAGAAATTCACTTAACAAGACGAAGGTTAAAGTGAAGTTCTAGTATGCAGTTGCAATAAGGCAGAAACGAACATTTCTAACATTTAAAAACAACAAAAACTTTGAAATTCACTAGTTATAGCTTAATAAGCTAACTATAACTTCTGCCCCCACAATGCACTGCTTAGGATCTCACATACTGCATCACTCATGACATGTTAAATGACATCACTGATGACATCTCAAATATATATATATATATATATATATATATATATATATATATATATATATATATATATATATATATATATATATAATTGATGGCTTAACATGGTCAGATGATTTGATGTTCGTCACCATGGACGTCACTGGGCTCTATACGTGCATTCAAAAACATTTTGGTATGATGGCGGTGCATTCTTTTTTAAGGACACGTACAGCTGACCATGCTGAGCACAACGAGATGTTGATGGAGATGATCGACATCATCTTATCTAAGAACTTCTTTTTCCTATCAGATTGTGGCCAGCTAATCATGACATTGCTGTTGGCACTCGGATTCACGAAATATTGCGGTTGATCATTGGAGGGTCTGCGTCCCTAGATATACAATTTTTTTATTTATTCAATAACTCCGCAAGTACTGAATGTATTTACACCAAGTCACAACAAGGGCTCTTTTTGGACCAAGACCTAGCTTTCTGCTAAATTTGATGTAATTCCATTCAGCAGTTCGGGCTGTAGTCGAGTTCAAAACCCCAACGGGAAATGGCATGAAGAAAACGCATTTGAGACCCCCCATTTTTCTTGGCCCCTGCTTGACGGATCACCTCGAAATGTTCCACACAGCAACTTAACTCAGGTGCGTACTAATTTTGAACATTTTGTGAAGATTTGTCAAACTGTGCCAAGGTTATTAGCAAAACAAAAAATGCTTTTCCCATGGAAACTAGGTCCTAACTAAAACTACCTACTGGCTACCGTCAGTCGGTAATATATATATATATGTGATCAAGGGCAAGTGTTGCCCGAAACGCGTAATTTGAGGACAATAAAAGGATAATTGCCTATATCTCCGGTGGTTCGTGATTCTCTTTTTGCTGAACGTCAAACGGAGTATCTCTATGGTCTTGATATATATATATATATCTTGAAAATAAAACAAAGGCTAAAGGTACATTAAAGGTCAGTAGTCACTATGATAATAAGATCTTGCTTACATTAAAAAAATCTTAGAAATTCACTTAACAAGACGATGGTTAAAGTGAAGTTCTAGTATGCAGTTGCAATAAGGCAGAAACGAACATTTCTAACATTTAAAAACAACACAAACTTTGAAATTCACTAGTTATAGCTTAATAAGCTAACTATAACTTCTGCCCCCACAATGCACTGCTTAGGATCTCACATACTGCATCAGTCATGACATGTTAAATGACATCACTGATGACATCTCAAATATATATATATATATATATATATATATATATATATATATATATATATATATATCGTTGGCTTAACATGGTCAGATGATTTGATGTTCGTCACCATGGATGTCACTGGGCTCTATACGTGTATTCAAAAACATTTTGGTATGATGGCGGTGCATTATTTTTTAAGGACACGTACAGCTGACCATGCTGAGCACAACGAGATGTTGATGGAGATGATCAACATCATCTTATCTAAGAACTTCTTTTTACATGATGGCACTTGGTACCATCAGACCCAAGGGACCGCGATGGGTTCCAGGTTTGCTCCCTCGTACACCGGCCTTTTCTTGGGCTGGTGTGAGAGGGAGCATGCCTGGGGTAAATATGCCTCCCCCTGGATGGACATGATTGTGTTTTGGGGGAGGTATATTGACAACATCATCCTATTGTGGAAGGGCACTTCTAGTCAATTAGCTGAGTACCATTTATTCCTTGACAGCAACCCCCATAATGTGTATTTGACAATTAAACACAGTCAGACTAATATGGAATTTCTGGATCTTTTGTTCTATATCGAAAATAACACCATACAAAGTACTATTTTTCGTAAATCAACATCGTGCAACAGTACTTTGCACGCAACTAGTTCTCACCCCAGATCCGTGATCAGGAATATCCCCTTTGGGGAAATGATACGTGTTCGTCGGAACTACGTCGGAACTACCTTCAGAGAAAATATCCAGGATGTTAAAAATAGATTTAGACAGCGGGGATATGATGAAGAGATTCTAAGCAAAGCTGACCGTAGAATCAATAATGTAACAAGAGCAAGCACATTGGCCAAGAAGGTGGATAGAAGTCAAAATGAGGTCACAGGTTCTCATTTGACCTTTGTCCTTTGTCACACAATATACCAACAACAGCGCTGGATTATTTAGCATTTTGAGACGGCACTGGGGTCTTTTATATGATACCCCTAGTTTGAGGGAACATATTACACCCACACCCAAAGTCACATTTCGGAGGGGCAAAACACTACGAAACTTATTGTGCCCAAGTTATATTAGGAGTGCTGCCAATAAAACCTGGCTCCCTCCTGCTCCAAATGGTTTTGTTACATGTTCAAATTGCAATATGTGCCCACTGGGGAGGAGTAAGATTAAAACATTCCGATATAATACAACTAAGGAATATGAGATAAGACACTTCATAAATTGCAACACAAAATATGTGGTTTACTTTGTTGGTTGCGAATGTGAGAAGATATATGTGGGCAGCACTGTCAGACCACTTAAGCAACGAATACAGGAACATGTACGAGCAATCAGGAATAATGATTTGAAGTATCCTATGACCTATCACATGAGGGAACATCATGGAGATGATTGTAGAGTGTGGTTTCATGGCATTGACCATATTCCTATGCACCCAAGAGGTGGGAATCGGGAATTGATCTTACGCTGTAGAGAGGCTGTTTGGATATGTCGTTTGAAATGTTTACAAATGGGACATAATACGGATGATGAAATGCATTATCATCTGTAGATTGAGGGGCAGTGTCACGTTACATCCTGTTCTGTTAATGTAATCTGGCTTGGCCATAAATGTGTTCAAAGTATCTTGGTGTCCATATGAATGTTTTGGATTTTGAGTGGTCATATCACATTATACGATTACAACTGTATGTTCATGTTCGGATTCACCTTCTATCTTTCTTCTTGCTGGACATGTTCTGTACTTTGTTGGCCTTTAAGATGTGATCTTTGGAATTTTGGTGGGGTTCTCATATTTCCGGGACCACTCCGCGTAGTTTCTGAAATTATGAAGTGGCACCTTAGATTGCCACTCTTACAATACGTGTATTTTGACTGGGGATATAGCCTTGACATTTGAGAGTAACATCCTGTTGTTACTGGCCTGTGATATTTGGTGGCATTGGTCGTAAAAAAAAAATGTTGTGTGAGGATTGACAAGCTCCCACATGTGGCAGGATTTACTCACATTTACAGATTAGGTTTGGATCCATATTTTGTGGTTTGTTGTCCGGTCTGCTTTATCATAAGACAATCGTGTGGGACAACACGTTATTTCCGGGCTAGTGCTGTTACACATACAATTGGTTTTTTGTACCTTCTCCTAAATCCAGATCTGTGACGGCCTAGCTTTGCTCAGTCTCATATCTGGGCATGGAGTATCTGGCTCGTTTGAAAGTTGCCACTCGTATTGTGCCTATAATACAACCACTGGGTGCGTTTTCTTTCTCGCGGCTGTTTTGGTCTCAACCCCATTTTTAGATGGTGATGCTTGCGTCTATGTACATAGAGTGCATTGAATGTCATCTGCGCTATGAGGCGTTTTATTTGTTTGCAGACATTAGTTTGGATGTACGAAATAAATGATTGCCACTTTGTCCATGTAAATATTTGATGGGCTGTTCCCACTCACGGTATGACATCATGAGTACAGTGTAATGATTTAATTTTGTTGCTATTTATGGATGATTCGGTATATTTCGTTTTTTTTAAAATAATTTTAAAAAAATGATATGGAGTGCCTTTATTTTTTCCGACTTTAAAGTGGGATCCATAGGTTGCGCATTATTATGTGGAACATCCAAATATAATGACCACCAGCTTCCTGCATTGAAGTAAGATCGTTCCAACATGGCGGTTCTGGGAATCGCTTTTCCCATCGTCTATTTTCAGTAAAGGGTGCGTGCGCCGTGTGATGACGTCACGCACTCTAATATCAGGACGCCGCGGTTTCATTGCGGTTTGAACCACGGGCGGGAGGACCATGCTGGACACGGAGCCGGGCGTAATCGCCGCGTTAAAGTAAGCAATACTATGGAATATTTGGACTTTATTGGTGTCGAACCAGTGTTTTTGTGCCAGGATCCACATCGTGGAGTCTCTGTACCTAGTCGCCTGTGGGGCTAAAGAGAGGATGTTAATCTAGTGTGAGGATTTATTCTCACTATGTCTCTTGCTTCAGCACGTGTTACCATGTCGAGAGTTGGTTTTGTGGGGTTGCATGTAGATATTTGTTGGGTGACAGGGTGCGGTGCGAATACGCTAGGACCTGTGTTGGGGCTCAATCTGGGTTTACACATGGGGAGCCAGGATGTGCAAAAATGCTTCAGGACGTCGCGTTATCATCACGGTCGCCCATCATACTATAGACTTGCATATAATTAGATTATAAATTGTTGTGCTATTTAGAATTTTGGGAGGATTAATGTATATAAAACTATGATGTGGTAGCTGTTTATGTGAAATCCGGTTGGGGATTTTAATGTGAACTTGATGCCATCCACTCTCTATGTTTATCATAGGTGCAGCTACATATATTAGGAGCGGTCCGGAAAAAGATATGCTGGTTCTAATGCACCAGTGTTTCTATTATATATCTGTGGTTACCATATCACGTTAATCTACTGACTCTGTCATGATCCTCGGTATTTGGAGATTTATTGGAATACGCTTTGACCCATAATTCGGATCTACTCCTTGAAATACAAATTGAGGTATGCGTTCTCTGAGCACTGGGCCATACATTATGTTCACCATCTAAATATATGGTTTATCAAAATTATTCTCATGATGTGGTCTTCTCCTATGTAGATTGCTGTTTCTGTTTGATATGAGATTGGCTTATAAGCCTGATACCATTTGGATCGTTTCATCTGGTTTATTTATATTGAGGAATTGTAGGTGTTCATATTACTTAGGGGGATATTGACACCAAGGCGTGCAGCTTTTCACTTGGGATCTTTGATCACCCTCTTGGCTTTTGGGTATATGTTAAAATTGCTTACTGAATATTCAGGTTATTAGTCATCCCAAATGTGGGATATCCTGTTAAATGGATTGCTAAATGCCACTTGTGAGTTAACCAGATTGTAAATGGTTTGCCTATGCGTGATCAAATATGGTTAGGACGACTATGGCACCTCAAATTTTACGCATATGGTTTTGACAAGGAAGTGGTTTTGCCTAAGTTTACACAGGTTCGCACTTGGGTCTTTTCTTTGGACTCTTGCGGGGTTACATCATTGCTTGCAAAGTACACTGTTCTTTCTCTTTGACTGTCACTCACCTTCTCCTTCTACGACAATTGAAAAATATAAAAATGAAAAAATGATATGAAGATCGTGGTATGTGCCTTCTGATTTTTAATCAGTATCATTGTGTTTTTGTCTTTGTTTTTGTATATAAATATTTGTCACAGTTGGGGTATGATCTTACATCAAAATTGGATATGCGTGTGTTTTTCACACATGCATGGTTGATGCATATAGTCGGTTTTTTGGATGTCCTTTTAAAACTTTTTATATATATTTGTAAATATCAATGTTGTGCGTGTTGTATTGTTTATGTATTGTAAATGTCGTTTTTTTTATATGTTTTTAACTTTCAGCCCTGAAGAAGTCCTGCGTTACAGGACGAAACGCGTTGGCTGTTTTGCATTATAAAGAAAGAAATAATAAAGAAGACATTGTTCCAAGTCGCGCATGATTGAGCTATAACTATTTGTATGGACTTGTGCATTCTGAAGTGGGGCAGCTCTGATCTAGTTCTTTTGTATAATTGCCCCTGGGGTAAAAAAGGGGGCTGCCTTTGGACAGGGGGCACTTTTAGAAGCTTGCACACAAGATAGTTTGAGATTCTGATTTCATTGGCAGGAATTCCTTTTGTGATTGGTGCCACAAGTGCTCTTTGTTGTTCCACTGTCCAAGTTGTGTGTTTCATATAAATAGATAATGTTAAGGGGTAGTAAGGGTTTTTAGGGTTCAAGATGGGTAGTGTAGAGGAGTACTAGTGGGTATTAAGCAGTTTTAGAGTTAAGCTGGGTAGGGTTAGGGATAGTAAGGGTTTGTGGTGTGAAGTGTATAGGTAAGTGTTTTTTGGGGTTTGTGGGTAGTGTGCAGGGGAAATAATGGGGTTACGGTTCTGTGGTGGGTAGTGCATAGGGATAGTAAGCATATGTAGGCTTCAGGGCGGGTAGTGTATAGGAGTAGTAAAGGGTTTTGTGCGTAGGAGTGGATAGTGTAGGGGTAGTAAGAGTTTTTGGGGATTCAGGGGATTAGAGTGCAGAGGATAGAAAGGGTTTTAAGGTTCTGGGATGGGTAAGGAATGATTTCTTACCTATAATCTTAGTTCTGTCTCAAGGGAATTCCTCTGAAATCATAAGCACTGAATAGTCCCGCCCACATGCGGGATATCTTGCAGCAGTTCTTTCAAAGTTACATCTACCTCGCCTTACTTTTGAAAGGCCAGGACAAATATGTGACATACATGTTAAAGTTTGTGCAGCCTTAAAAACAAGCTATATTGCCAATCTTTATTGAATTGTTTCCTAATTTAGAAGGAAAAAGGGTTATACCCTTAAAAATCACTTAGGCAAAATGAAATTGATCTTTTAAAAACATTCTTCACTTACATTTTTTACTTCTTTTTAAAATAAAATAAGGAGTAATACATAGCAATATAGCCTGAATAGGCTGCAGCCTTGAAACAATGTAAATAAGACACTGCACCTTTAAGGGCCTTCTGATCTCCGGTGTCCCACTGTGCCCTGTAGGTGATAAACATATATTATCTCTTCTGTCGGGGAGGAGGGAGGGTTGCTTATGATTTCAATGAAGATTGCCCTGAGAGAGAACAAGGATTCCGGGTAAGAAAACATTCCTTCTCTCTCAGGGAATCGCATTGATAATCATAAGCACTGAATAAACAAGCAAGCTTATCCCCCAAAGATTCTGCGAAGGAAAAGATAAAGGAGAAAAGTAAAATTAGGCAAACAAATTCTTCAGAGATGCTTGCCCTACTTGTACATCCGTCTTAATGTCCGAATCAAGACAATAGTGTCTCATAAAGGAGTGAACTGATCTCCAGTTTGCAGCCTTGCACATCTCAGCAATTTGAATGTTCCTAAGCAAAGCTGCAGTAACTAATTTACCCCTGGTGGAGCGGGCTGTAGGTTTACCAGATAAGGTTTTGTTTACTTTTTGATAACAAAGGATTATGCAGGTGACAATCCATTGAGATAAGAACCGTTTGGAAGTGGCATATCTTGTCCATATGGGACTATAGATGACAAAGAGTTTTCTTAAAGATTTTGTCCTATCTAGATAGAACTTCAAAACCCTCCTAACATCAAGAGTGTGGAGAGACCTCTACGCAGGAGAAGAGGGGTTCTGAAAGAATGTAGTAAAGTGATATTCTGATTGACATGAAATCCAAGATTACCTTAGGGAAGAATTTAGGATGTGTTCCCATCACTACCCTCTTGTTATGGAATTCTGGGTTTATGTGAACCGAGACCCTGTCTCTCACTGAGTCTTAGAAGAAAAGAGAAGCCTTACAAATGGGTATGAAGGGAGGACTCGTAAGGCGAGAGAGGACAATGTTCAACTCCCATGGAAGAAAAGGTCTTCTGAGAGGAGGGTATATCTTTTTAATGCCTTCCAGAAAATCTTTGATGACAGGCGTTCTGAAAAAGGCCGTTTGTGAAGGACATTTTTGATAAGCTGTTATTGTTGCTAGATGCACCCTAATTGAGAAGTAGTGCAATTTCGCTTTAGCAAGATTAAAAGATATGAACAAATAGCCTCTTCCTGACAAGTAAGAGGATTGACATTGTTCTGAGAACAACAAATGCAGAATCTCTTCCATGTGAAGGAATAGGAAGTCCTGGTAGATGATGTCTTGGCTTCTCTTGGCACATCCATGCATTCCTGAGGAAGCTTTAGGTGGCTATATTGTATGAGTTCAGGAGCCATGCAGCCAAATTCAGAGAGGGGAGGTTGGGATGTTTAATCTGGCCTCCATACGTCTGACGAAGTTCCAGTCTGCCCAGTAGTGTCCTGTGTTGACTCTCTGAGAGGTGAAGGAGATCCATGTACCACCACTGTCGAGGCCACTCCGGAGCAATAACAATCATTCTGGCTTTCGAGTGTGAGAACTTGATGAGCACTGTCGGCAGTAGGGGAATTGGAGGAAAGGCATAAAGAAGTTTACCTGACCAGTCGATCCATAGCAGTTTCCTCAGTGTGCCCAGTTGGTAGAAACTGAAGGAGAAGCTTGTGCCTTTTTTTGTTTTCTCTATTTGCGAAAAGATCTATTTGGGAAAAACCCCTATCGATGAAGATTTCATGAAGTAAAGCGTCATTTAGAACCCATACATGATTTCCCTGAATTACTTTGCTAAGAGTGTCCGCTTGAGCAGTCTGGGTTGGATGGACTGCTGTAATCTTGAGATCCGTGGAGATGAGCCACTTCCAGATTGTATGAGCTTCCAGGGACAGAGGTTTGGATTTCATCCTTCCCTGCTTGTTCAGACAATCCATAGTTGATGATAAGGAAAGTTCGCCCCTTCATTCCTTCGGACACACTAAAACTTCTGGTGACAGCATTGGCCTTGTCCAGATTGGACTACGGTAATGCATTGTATGTTGGTATCCAAGGACAACATCTTCAAAAATTGCAGCGACTTCAGAATGCAGCAGCCAGATTGTTGCCGGATATCCCGAAATTTCAGCCAGTCTCTCACAAACTGAGAACCTTGAACTGGATCCCAGTGGACAAGAGGATCAAGTTCAAATCCCATTGCCTAGCGTTTAAGGCACTGAACGGTTCCGGTCCTAACTACTTGAAGAATCATTTGAAGTGGTATATACCATTCAGAAACTTAAGATCCGCTCACTGCAAACTCTTACAAACAGCCAGGTTTAAAAGAGCGAGTTGGGGTGGAAGAAGTTTCCTGGTAGGTACGGTTAAAACTTGGAACATGCTTCCATTTAGCATAAAGAACAGCCCAACACTGCTAGCCTTCAGGAAGGCATTAAAAACCTGGCTTTTTAGCAACTAACCTTGCATACACATTTCTTTTGGAACCTTGCTGAACCGCATGTTACTAGCGCCTAGACGCCCATGGGCAGGTGTGCGCTTTATAAATGTTCAAATCAAATCAATCAAATTTATTGTCCATCTGAACAAGAAGAGAGTCTGTTCTGAACGACTGGAGGAAAACCTTCAGGGCAGGTCAGTGATTATCCTTTGCCCTCTATTCCAGAAGGTTGATGTGGTAAGACTGTTCCTTCAGAGACCAGAGACCTTGAATCTGTAGATGGTCCATATGAGCACCCCAACCTGTCATGGAGGCATCCGTCACTATGGTTTGGACCAAAATGTCTTGGTAGAAACTCATCCCTTTGAGGAGATTCGCTAAGCGGCACCACCATTTGAGTGATTGTTTCACATGAGTGGTCAGTATCACTCTGTCTTCACGTCTTCCTGAGATCTGATCCCATTGATCTTTCAGACATTGTTGGAGAGACCGCATGAAGAGATGTGCATGTGGGACAAGGAAGATGCATGATGCCTTTGAACCCAGGAGGGAACAGACTTGCCCAGGCCTCTACAAATCATACTAATGTTACCAGACCTGCAGACCTAGTGACTTATATAATGTTCTTGACCCATAAACTGGTCTCAAAACTATGTGATGCTTGGCAAATATTTCAATTCACTGAGCCGTTTTCTTCATTATCCCATATGTGAGCACCTTCAACTATGTGAGATCATCATGTCTGATGTACAAAAAACTCTTTTGTCTGATTTAATAGAGTACAAGTTTGCTTCATATGGAATACAGATCTAGCCATATATAGGATACACATGACCCCTGACTTGCCTCTTAGTTCATTGACAGTATTGTCATCAAGACGGGTGCAGGAATGTTTCTCAGTTCATGCTTAAAAACTCACTTTTAATAAATTATAAACTAAAGCATGAAGTGGTAACACACTGCCATTTGCAGTCAGCACCTTTTCCATTGACATGGCCATACAATTTCCCACTGACATGCAGATAAAACTATATTGTGTACATACAATAATATTTGAAAATCGAGTTTCTGCAAATATTTGTCATCGGCATATCACAAAGTAAAGTGTTCTGATTTGTTTTGCTCCTATTTAATCTTTGTTTGCATCACACTACTGAATTACAAAAAATGATTTTCTTATTCCTGATATATTTTGAAATGTTTGCACTATTCATTTACAAGCTATTTAAATGTTGTGTGATTGTCAGACAGCTCACTTTACAAAACCCTCTAACTGCAGTAAGGGCAGAAAAGTAAACACCATTGTCCAGAATTAGATGAGCAGCATTTAGTAAAAAGACAAACTGACATTTGATCTTTGTCCTTGAACAGACAGCAAATGTGTCAAGATAAAAAAAATGTAAAGGCATCTTTATTGCTCATTCACTTTCTGAATGAGCAGAACACATGTTCCTTTCCAGCTCAAGTTAATTTGTCAGAACAGACCAGTAAATCAATAAAATAGTTCGACCTGATCAAATCTGACTCGCCATAGCGAGTGGGCGAGTAGATTTTTCGAGGCCTATTGTCTCACTGTTGGATGTGATGTTTTTTTTCAGATTTTGATATTCGTCTCCCCTCTGAGAGAACTGTGTCTAGAACTGCACCCAGGTACTGCAGGGATTGAACAGGTGATGAGATGGATTTTTCCTCATTTATTTGCAGACCCAGTCGATTGAGAGTCATGACGATAATGTTGGCTTGCTTGCTGATAGGAAGATGCCTTGATGAGCCAATCGTCCAGATCTGGAGAGATGGAAATTCAAATTTTTCTAAAGTGGGCTGCTACAACCGCCATACATTTGCAGAAAGTTTGCGGTGCAGACTAGATGCCAAAGGGAAGGGCCTTATATTAATAGTGGTCTTTTCCTACAATGAACCTCACAAATTTTCACTGTTTTTTGGCTACTGGGATGTGAAAATAGGCATCTTGCAGATCTATCGAGCATAGCCAGTCCCCTTGATGGAGCTGAGGGTAGAGCTGATGAAGAGCCAACATTCTGAATTTTTCTTTGCAAACCCATTTGTTCACTTTCTTGAGGTCCAAAATGGGTCTGTATTCATTTTTGAGTCCTTTTTTCTTCACCAGAAAACAACGGGAATTAATTCCTATTCCTTTCAGATGAGAGGGGACCTTTTTCACCGCATGTTTCTGCAAGAGGATAGATACTTTTTTGCAGTTGTTTCCGTTGGTAAAGGAAGCTTTCTTTGGTGGAATGGATGGTGGTGGGCACTTGAATCTGAGACAGTATCCATGCTCTACAATATTCAAAGCCCAATTGTTGGTGGTTATCCTTTGACACTCTTGCAGGAAAGATGTTAACATTTCCTCTACTGGAGTGGATAACGGAAGAGGGGGAATTTGTGACTCATTGTTTTTCAGCAGTGGTTGGTTTTCCAGTTTGGGCAGATGGTTGCTGACCTTCTCTACCTCTCAACTGACGTCTGTGTTGTTGGGGTCTGTGCAGTTGTTGATGCGGTTGTTGCTGTTGCCCCTGAAGCCAATGAGAGGTTTGAACCTTCTGATGGTAGTACCAGCAATCATAAGGTCTATAGGATCTTCTATAATTCTTTCTTTTCTCTAGCCCAACAGCCTTAAGGGTGTGCAGTTCCATCTTCATACAAGAGATCTCATCATCTGCATGAGATCTGTTAGACCTCACAGCCTTAGGGTGGTCTTCCTGCCAACTTTTTACCTTCCTCCACTATTTTTCTGACCTCGCTTTTGCTAGTATTAGGGCTCTATGTACTTTACCACTGCTAATCAGTGCTAAAGTGCTTGTGCTCTCTCCCTTAAACATGGGAATATTGGTTCATCCCCAATTGGCATATTTAATTTGCTTACAAGTCCCTAGTAAAGTGGTAATACATATACCCTGGCCCTATAAATTAAATGTTACTGGTGGTCCAGCAGCACTTATGTTACCACCCACTTGAGTTGCCCTTTAACCATGTCTCAGGCCTGCCATTGCAGAGCTTGTGTGTGTAGTTTACACTGCCATGTCGACCTAGCAAAATAAACCTTTTGCCAGGCCCAAACATTCCCTTTTTATACATATAAGTCACCCCAAGGTAGGTTCTAGACAACCAAGAGGACAGGGTGCACTGTATTTAAAAGTCAGGACATGTACTTTTATGTTTTATATGTCCTTGTAGTGAAAACCTCTGAAATTCGTTTTTGACTACTTCAAAGCCTATCTCTCGCATTGGATAAAATCGGGATTAACTTATTACATTTCATAACTGTAATTTCAAATTGGGAACAGATAACCCTTTTTAGGACTGGTTTCTCTGGAATCACAATTTAAAACCCAAACTTATGGTGTAGTCGTATTTTAAATTGCAATTCTGAAAATGCCCCTTTCAGAAAGTTGGCCTTTTCCTGCTTTAGCCTTTTGGCGCCTGTAGCCTGTCTCTGAACACATGACTGGGTGCAGTTGGCGGTTGGGCTTTGTGTATTCTGCCTGGACAGCCACACACAATGGGAGATTAGGCGTGTCTCAATGAGCCATCTCTGGCAGGATGGGAGGGTGGAGCTGGGCACAGCCTCACTTACACCTGAATAGGCTGTGCTCTGTCCGCACACAAAGGGCTGTATACCCCCCCTATAGGGAGTCTGGTGCCAGGGCAGGAAGGGAGGACCTTTGTACACTTCAAGGCATGTCTCTGAAGTCCATCCCACTTCAAAGGCACCTCTGGGTATAAGTACTGGACCTCAGACACCATCACCTCAGTACACTTCTGGACCTGTGGATACTCTGCCATGAAGAAGGAGTCCTGTGCTGCTGAAGAACTGTCAGTCTGCTGGTCTGCACTCTGCTGGGCTCCTGCTTTGCTGATATGCTGCCTGCTGCCCTCTTGCTTCGGTGAGAAGGACTAGACCTGCATCTCTTGACCCCAGAGTGCCTCCAAGGGCTAGTTGGCTGGTCTCCTGACCTGAAGCCTCAGGGACATAACAAGCTTCAAACCCCTGCACCTGTACTCCGTCATCTGTGAGTCTACCCTGTCAAGTGGTGCCACACCACTCCTAGACCTGTCCTTGGAAGGGGGCCTAAGGGTGCTTGCCAGTGGAACTAATGCATCTTCTCTGCTGAGTGAGGCATCCCTGAGCAAACCTGATGCATCTCCACGGCTGAGCAGCGCATCCCTGTGCAGAACCGACGCATTGTCGCTGCTGCATGAATTGGACCCATCGGAAAAGACTTGCATTGCCTCCCACATCTTGGGACCAACGCATTGCCCACGGAACTGCTGCTGTGCAACGCTTTTCCCGGCAAAGGCTCCTCATGTACCTCAATGGTTGCCTCAAAAACGACGATGAAACTCTGCATCGCAGCTTCACCACTCATCAGAACTGACACATCAACTCGACCATACTTCACTTCGCAAGCCCCGTCAACAGGATCCTCAACTTCGATGCATCAGGACCTCGCTCCTCATCCTTGCTGCATCGCGGAACTGACGCATTGCCTCAGCTGTGCAACGTATCTTCAACACAGATCCATGCAACACTCCGCAACCACCATTTAAGGTACTTTGTTCAGCAGGCCTAGCTGGGTCCCTGTAGCTGGCCCATGCTCCATCGTGGTCGGCCTGAAGTTGTGACTTTGTCCCGGACCAGCGCGACCAGATATCCCCAATAGCGTTTTGTGCTTTTTGGCACTTTTTTCACTAGAAACTTTAAAAACTCGATATCTCCGGTTCTACTAATTGGATTTTTGTTGTTTTTGGTCTTGTTTTATTTATTAATTTCAGATCTTGTTTTCTAACCTGGTGTGGAATCTTTTTGTGTGGTGTTTTCACTGTTTTACTGTTTGAAGTGTTGCACAAATACTTTACACACTGCCTCTATGTTAAGCTTGACTGCTCTGTGCCAAGCTACCAGAGGGTGAGCACAGGTTAATTTTGGGTTTGTTTGCAGCTTTCACCAAGTAGGATTGTGGTTGGTGGCTGACCAGGGCTCATACCTCAGTCAACCAGTAACCTAATTTCTAACAAGATCCAAATAACGTATTCCTTGAAAAAGTAAGATTTAGGATACGGTGCTGGACTTTTGGATTTAACATTGTAAGTCGGAAACATGATGAGCGACGGAGAGCTAGACCATGAAAATAACCATGCACTGCAAGAGTAAAAGTATGAGCTGCATCACTGATGATTTGATCAGACACCATCATGCCTTTGTTAATAATTTCTTGAAAATGTTGACATCTGCCTCTTGGAAGATCCTCTACGAATTCTGGGACAGAATCCCGAAGAGATCTGTCATAACGCCCCATAAGTGCAGATGCACTGGCCGCTTTCATTGTGACAGTGAAAATTCCCCATACCTTTCTTTCCACAGAGACCAACTTTTTACTCTCCATGTCAGGAGGAACAGTGGGTGAAGGTGCTGTAGCATCCAACTTACGGGCCTTAGAGACTATAACTGAATCTGAAACAGGGTCCGCACGTAGGAAAGAAGGATCTTGATCCAGAGGCTTGTATTTCGTCTGAAGGCGAGATGGGGCAGCCTTTACAGAAATTAGTGTCAGAAACCGTTCCACAGCCAGTTCCAACAAACCGGGTATCAGTAGAGGTATAGAAGCGGGCCTTTGGTAAAGCATTTCAAAGTTTACCGATGTGGAGGTGGTAGTAGTTGGCAAATCAATATTTAGTTTATTGACTCCTCTGATGAGAACCTCTTGGAAGGTATTAATGTCATCTATGGAAGATATTCTCGGTGGCGGAGAATTGAATTGAATTGAAACAGTATTTCTAAAGCGGGTGGTTTCCTGAGGGCATCCCAGCGCTACCGCAGTGCGATCAAGGCTCCGAGCAGTATTAAGGAAAGAGAAAAGTTTTCATTTGTTTTCGAAAGATCAAGTAGTTTGGTTCAAGACGGATCTGAAGCGGGAGGCGATTCCAAAGCTTGGCAACATTATATGAAAAGAGGCACCCTCCACTCCTCGATCTTTTTATTTTTGGTACTACCACCAGATGTTTGTTGTCCGACCTCAAGGCCCTATTAGCACGATAGGGCAGAATAGTAGATCGGATGAAGGGTGGACCCTTGCCTGATAGTGCTTTGTGAGCCATGCACAATGCCTTAAACTGGATCCTCTCCAGAATAGGAAGCCAGTGAAGAACCGCAAGTGCAGGTTTAGCAGATAGACGATTGGGAGTGTTCAGTAACAGACGTGCTGCGCAGTTTTGCACAATCTGTAATTTTTTTGTGGTACAGCATGGAGCTCCTAAGTAAAGGGCGTTGGCATAGTCAAGCTGGGAAAGAATCAATGCTTGCACCAGCAGTCTTCTGGCTACAAAAGGTAGCAAAGGGAGGATTTTCCGTATCATTCTTAGGATCCCATAGCAACTGGCTGCAACCTTCTGTGCTTGCACCTTGAAATCAAGGTTCCGATCAAGCCAGACGCCCAGGCTCTTAATCTGGTCTTTGGGAGAGGGGGCTTGGCCAAGGCAGCTGGGCCAGAATGGTCCTATATTGAGGGAGGCAGAATTGCCAAGGAACATCAGCTCCGTCTTTACTCTGTTAAGTTTCAAATACGAACATTCCATCCATATTGAAACCTTCTCAAGACACCTTGTTAGACCATGTCCAGTGCTGTCCAGCTGATTGAAAGAGACAACCAGTTGGGTGTCATCGGCATAGGTGACAATCTGAATTCCGAAAGGTAGAACCACTTCAGCCAGGGACCTCATATAGATATTGAATAGTGTGGGGCTTAGGGAAGATCCCTGAGGAACCGCACATCTAAGCGGCATCCGTTCTGAGGTGATTTCATCCTCGAAGACTTCAAAAGATCTATCTTCCAGAAATGACTGCAACCATTTCAGCGCTGTCCCGACTACTCCTACATCATTAAGTCTCTGGATCAGCAGCTGGTGGTTAACCGTGTCGAAGGCTGCGCTGAGGTCTAGAAGAATAATAGCAGCGCAGCCTCCATCATCTAGGATTTTTCTAGATTCCTCTACTACTGCCAGGAGCGCGGTCTCCGTACCTCGTAGGGGTCTAAAGCCCATCTGTGAAGGGTGGAGACAGTCATTATTTTCCAAATAAGTGGAAAGAGCAGAGTTAAGATGCTTCTCTGCAATTTTACTGATTCCTGGCAGTAGTGAAATGGGGCAGTAATTCCCCCACACTTCCGGATCTAGATTGTTTTTTTTTAACAATGCTTTGACCATTGCCTGTTTCCAGGAAGGGGGAACAAGTCCCGTCTGGAATGAGGTATTAATCAAGTCGAGAATCACTGGGGGGACGGTCTCCGCGACTATATTGAGGATGGTGGGGGGGGGAGGAATCCAAGGGCGAGCCAGATTTTAATTGGCTAAGAATCCCTTGAAGAACGGGCAAATTAAGAGGGGGAATTTCAGCAAATAAGCATTCTCTATCTTGGGGCATAATGTCCAAAGATGTTACATTTTGTTGGACTATCTCCTGAGAGAAGGCGGAATATATATCCTGTATTTTATTGAAAAAGAATTCTGCCATTTGATTACAGCGAGATAAGGTATCGGATACCATGGGAGGGGCGGGGGATTGGAGAAGTGATTTCGCGATGCGAAAGATTTTGCGTGGGGAGTTGGAGGCTGATGTAATTTTCTCTTCAAAGTAGAGAGCCTGAGCCGATTTTATTTCAACTTTGTAGATTCTAATAGCCTCTCTATATTTATCTTTGTAGGGTGCTGAGAAATCCTTTCTCCATCTTCTTTCAAGCTTTTTACAAGATTGCTTGAGCTCACGAAGTTTGGGAGAGTACCAAGGATTTCGATTGGCTCCTACCTTATTACAAATTGATTTTTTTGGCAGGACATGGTTCAAAGATGACTCCAACCATGCATTAAATTTATCATTAGCTATGGTGGGATTAGACTCAGATGTTGGTATGGTGTTTTCAAGCGTTGTCACCCAGGCCTCTATTGGGAGTTTTGACCATACACGTGCCTGTCTTTTGGTTCTTACAACCGGCATAATGGGGGCATGAAAGGCCCAGGGGAGTGTAATTAAAAAGTGGTCGGTCCAGGGCACTGAGATAGGGTCCCCGACTACAAGGTGCTCAAGGTTAGAAAAGATGGGGTTGAGTAAATGGCCTTTGAGGTGAGTGGGGCTGCCAACTTTTTGAATGAGTTGAAATGCCCCCAGACCTTCGGTCAACTCACATGTAGCCGAGTGTGAGGTGTCCTCAAAATGAAGATTAAGATCACCTAGTAGGGTGAAATTGGGGAGTGTGCTAGCAAAATTGGCCGCTATGTCAAGAAGATTATTGGGGAATTTGCCAAGGGGGCCTGGGGGGCGGTAGATTAAGATCCCTGAGAAGGTGCAAATGTGCGAAAAACCAACAGCGAAAAAAGGTTCTCACAATCGGGAAGGGGACTTGCAGAAATGCGGCAATTGAATGCTGTTTTGTAAATAATTGCTATGCCGCCTCCTCTGTCTGTCAGATTAGGAAAATATAGACCAAAAGATGTATGAAGGGACCGTAAAGATTTCCATTTGGAGAAAGCCAATATTGTTCACCTTGAGTGTGATCATCTGGAATGACGATGTCGGCTGTAAGTTCTAGATCTTAATCATGACCTAGACCTATAGGTGCGAGGTCTGGTGTGACGTGAGCAAAATCTAGAGCGCCTCAGAGAAGGTATAGGTGGAGGCTGAGATGGAGTCAGAGTCGTGGGCTATGGCGGAAGTATTGCGGGCACAGTTGGTTTGTGGAGGAGGAGTTGGAGGAGCTGGAAGAGGTGATCCTGCTGGAGCCTGAGGAGATGTTGGTGAATCCAGTATGGTGACTGGAGATGTTGGTCTTGATGGCGAGTATGCTCTAGAATACTCAAAGTCAGACTCTGATGGAAGCTTGTGAGCTTTCATGCGTGCGAGCCACTCCGCCGTCTTATTTAAGGAAGATAAATGATGTCTCGACGTCAAACCATGTCTCGACATCAAAGTCCTTGACATTGTATGGTATCTTGATTTTGAATATATTCTTGATGTCTTAGATGTTCTCCACGTCGATTCAGCCCTTGATGGCGAGCAAGTAGGTACAGTACCTCTTCTTGATGCCGAACAGGAGCGAAGTCTTCCTCCAGATGGTCTATTTTTGGATCGCCCTCTGCTGGAGTCCTCAGAGCGTAACTTAGGGGCACAGGTAGAGAGTACAGTCTCTTCAGAAGTCTCACCAGTCAGGGAATCTTGCCGTCTGCGGTGCTCCACTTGGCCATGGACGTGAATTTTCTCTCTCCCCCTGAAAATGCGCCCAGAGAGGGTCTTGCATTGGTGACACATCTTGGGGTCTTGAAAATCTGGCAAACATAAAATACAGATTCTGTGTGGGTCAGATTTTGCGATTTTCCTGCCACACTCTGGGGGGCGCCCTGACATTTTCTGAAAAATTAGATAACTGTTCTATCTAAAAATACTCTACGCCCTGAAGGATGATGAGTGCACCACCTTTAAAAAAAGCTCTAGATGAAAATTGTGAGGAAAAAAAACTTACAAAAGGCAGAGCTCTGCTCTAGGATCCTGTCAGCAGGAGCCAGAAAAAAGAACTGAGTAAACTGCCACCTCCAGGGCATGATGGGACACTGGCGGTTGGAAGGCCCTTAAAGGCACAGTGTACTATTCACATTGTTTCAATGCTCCAGCCCACTCAGGCTACGTGCTATGTATTACTCCTTACCTTATTTTAAAAAGAAGTAAAAAACCTTTGTGAAGGATGTTTTTAAAAGATCACTTTTCATTTTGCTGAAGTGTTTTTAAGGGTACAACCTTTTTTTCCTACTAAATTTTAAGATAATTCAATAAAGATGCACAATATAGCCTGCTTTTAGGGCTGTAAAAAAATTAACATGTTATGTGTGTATTCTGGAGTTTCCGAAGGAAGGCAAAGTAGATGTCACTTTGAAAGAACGGCTCCTCCATCCCCGCTCGTGGGTGGGACTATTCAGTGCTTATGATTTCAGAGGAGATTCCGCTCAGAGAGAATATATATTTCTTATATTATTTCGAAAACGCACCTGGCAACAATGAGGGCCACGCTGAATACAGCAGCCGGGCTTACAATAGGAGACCAATGACACAAACACATAAACCCCACACTGGTGAAACTAGGCTGGTTCCCAATAGAAGTGAGATGCATTTACAAAACAGCTTGTCTCACACACAAAGCTCTTCACATAGGTACACCGAAATACCTATCAAAGAAACTAGAAAGGTCAGGAAAATTTCACATCCTCTGAACCACGGACTCGCTACTACTGGCCCCGCCCCAGTTCAAGAAGGAAAGGACCCATGTACATTCTTTCTCAGAGAACGCACCCTAACCAACCTCAAGCAAAAGGTGAAAGAAATACTACTAGAGAGACAGTTTGGCACTAATGGGATTTGAGTACACCCATAACCCACCATGCAAACAAAATCACCAATAACCTCCAAAGTCTATCTACTAGAAATATCAGTTTTCTATTGCACAATCCATGCTTTACAAAGACGTCTACCAGGTCTACCTCAGATCGAGGAGCATGTACTGAACTAGTGACAAGGGATCAAGTGCCTAACTGAATATGTATAATGTGATTCTATGTAAATTGAATAAATAAGATATATTTTGATACAGTATATATATTATTACATTGTTTTATTTATTTTTGCCCTTTTGCAGGGCCCAGACAAAAGACGCTCTGAGCTCAGAGCTTCATAACTCTGATTTCTCTGCGGAAGAAGATAGTCGGGAAAGGAATACTTTCCCAACTATCCTCTTCCAGTGAGGGACAAGTCACTGTGATGGATGTCATTCAATCAGCTATCACAGCATCGATGTAGTCGATGCAGGACCACATAACCCGCTCAATTCAATTGCTGCATCATCTAAGTTCATTATCTCTCTCCTTGTCCAAAGGAAGAACCACAAACCTCTGAAGCACGCCGTTCCTATTCCTCTAAACAAACACATGTGCCCTCCAGGAAAAGGTTTTCAGAGGCGACTCACGCACAAGCGCCATCCACTTCTATTTCCCTTCCTTCTAACCAAGAGTTTCATGATTTTCCCATTGAAAATCTATGAAAATTAATTTGTCAGAGATCCCTTCTTAGACTGCAGATAGATGTGAATGTTTCCCAGGCAGAGTATTCTGATTCAGAGTTACCTTTTTTACCTCCTGCCCATCCTCAAGACACAAAAGATGATGATTTGAGGGAACCATAGGATACACAAAAACCTAATCCCACTTCTTCAGAAGTCCTCCTTAATTTCTTGGGTGACCCTTATTTTGAACTCTAAATAATAACTCACCCAAGATCAATTAAATATGCCCCTTCCGCATCTATTTCCACACTCCTAGCTCATTGGATAAGGAGGCCTATGGAAAAGACTAATCAAAAAAATCCATGAGCGGAGTGTCCTAGAACTCTGCTCCCTCATAAGTTGTCCCCCACGCGGCATTTGGATCCAGCAATGGTTCCTTTCCTTTCCAAGAAAGGAAGGACCCCAAGAAGGGTATAGATAAGTGTCAAACCCCGTGCACGCAGCGGCTATTGGGCCACAAGAGTGGGGGCTAAGGGTAGAACTGCGACCCACCCTATTATGGTTCAGTAAACTGGGCCAAGTACAACCACTTCCACACATGACTTTCAATGGTAGCAAGGACAAGCAGTCACAAGCTTCTCAGGGAGGTTAGTGAGGGAGTACTGTGGCTCAGTAATCAACACCACCCCCACAGCAGCACAATGAGATCATTGTCCAGCCCAGTGCTTTTCTTACACAGAAAACATAGACTTATACTATAAATACAATTATGCAAGGAAACCTCATTTAGGGTTGAGTCTTTATGCTTCCATGGGTCTTTTCCATCTAGCTCATCTACCCTTCCACCTGTTCCTTGTGGATTTCACCCCCAATTTCTATATTGTGAGGTTCGACCTAAGAGTGCAGCTCATGCTCCCCACAGTTTGGTCTTAGCACCCAGTTTCTAGGCACTTGGCTCTTTTAGTCTCTAACCCAGTTCGAAAGAGGAGCACTGGGCTGCGTTCAGCCCATCCTCAATGGTAGCAGGGAGCTCCCAGGCGGCACATGGCAGACTTCAAGGAGCTGTGCTGCAGCCAGCTGTGCAGGGTGTCACTCAGAGGGTTGTGACAGGAGTGGAGGCTTCTGTCGGTAGCCCTCGTTCAGGTCTCTGCCGGCAGATCTCTGCTCACAGTGTGGCTCACTCCAGCACTCTGGTGAGAACTAGATGGTTTTTCATGAGGGCATCAACACCACTCCCACAGGTGATTGTTCTTCAGCGCAGACCCAAAAGGACACTTTGGCAGTGCTGTCGTCACGCAGTCCACCTGTTGGGCACACCGGCCACCAGCAGGAACTTATCCTAGCTTCGGTCAGGCCTATCATTCAGTCACACAGGTCTAGGTGCTGTGGTAGTTACGACGTGGTTAAATGATGATGAGACAGTACTGCGATTCCTTCTGCGCAGCTGCTCAGCAAGTATCTGTGGAATGCACCCTACAACAGGGCCAATTATGGCAGTGCCTTCCACCATCAGCTCCTTCTGCAGAGCAGGTGCTACCTTCCCTTGCTTATAGGTAGGATGTCTTGGTAACCAGGACAATCCAGTATTTGTCAGGAATTCATCTCCGCACACCTTGCATAACACCTTGACCTGCATGATTTGTTTACATTCACAGGGGTATCGCAAAAATCATGTGGCTATATGTCTACAAAAGTAATATTCTGATTGAACTAAGTATAAGGTGTTTTATTCTGCTTAAATAATATTTGTAGCATAATTCACATAGTTGTTACATGTGTAGGTTAGTCTGCATATTTATTAGAAGAAAGTATGTCCCGATATCTGGTTTGGTAAACACGTATCTTTAGCACGTTATTTATTGAACACGTGTCAGTAACACACTTCTGACGCACGTTGCTGTAACCGTCATTAAGAAAAGCATTAAAAGGAGGCTCCTCTATTTGCCGGCACTTGGCTTTGGTGGAATGCGAGGAGTCTTCATCCAAGAGAGCATCGAGGAGACAACGTCAAAGGAGCCGGCTCCAACTTGATCCACTTCCTCTGCAATGGTGATTAAAGGCAGAAGCTCAACAGACGACATCGCCCAGCAGCAAAAGGAACATTCATTTCAGTTAAGTTAAATTTAGTTTGCAGTTTGTTTTATTTTCCTGACCTTGCGCTCAGATTTGACCTTGCGCTTTGGATTTTATTTGTAAAAGGTCAAAGACACTTCATGCCATTAATGCACTTCGCTTTGACATTGCGCTCCGATTGTCATTTTGAGAAAGATTGAAAACATTTCAGGAATTAATGAACAGTATTAAACCTTAAAAGGTTATAGACATTTCTGAAGAGACATTTCATGAACTGGTGCATATTGTGAAGTATTATTGCAACAGTTCTTGCACAATCATATGTTTAAGAAGAGTTTATTATTATTTACTCAGCAACAATTGGTGTATAAGGTAAGAAGAGAAAACAGATTTCATAGTTAGGTGGTTGATAACACGTGAGCACTATTAATATCTTTTTCCATATCTCTTCTTTATACTAGACATCCCTCTGACATACTGTATCTTGTGCAAGGTGGTGAGAGCCATTATCTCACATTCAGTTCATAGAACAACGTGCTTCTCACTGGTTCCGAAGCACTTGTCGCCTTCTAAGAAAAACACAAGACCTGACACAAGGTGATTTGAACCTGGGTTTATTTGGTTTAAAATACAATCATAGTACAAGCATCACATAGTATATTCTTGATGTAATATATATGCCTTTGTTGTTCAGTTACAGCCAACAGTTACCCAGCATAAGAAACCCGGCCGGTCCTGGTGCTAGGAAGTAGCTGTGTCTTTTCTTCTCTTGTTTTGTCTCTTCCAAACCCCCTTCCCTCTCGGAACACCTGCCATAGACTCCTGTTCATTTCAGTAGTCTTGAGAGGTGTCCTGGGCGGTCAGGGAATTATTCATCGCTCCTGCAGACAGCCTGGTATTCAGGTGAGTGGACTCAAGCTAACATATTTGCTCCTTCCAATCTGACTTCAGGCAATGTTCCCTCGCCTCTGAGGAGTTGGCTGTCGATGCAACACCAACACTTGACTGCTTAGTAGTCTCTAAGTACTCAGCATAATACCTCCTCCTCTGTAGGAGAGACCAAAACAACAAACACCGAGGGGTCTTGGGCTCCCATCTATACACTGATTTCACAGACAGAGGGTGTGTATTCCAGATCTGCTTCCTTAGAATTGGTTTAGAGCACTTCCCTTTCACATGTCTTATCCAGGCCACTTTCCAGGCCTGGACTTTGTCTGCAATGATGAACTGCCAAGTAGGGCAGTCTCCAGGTGGGATGCACCCGAACTGCCAAGCCAGGTCCTCCCTGGACCAGAAAACAAGAATCCTGGGACCGGTTTCTGGGCATCACCCCTCATCAGCCAGGCTAGCTTGAATCCAGTGGCACAGTGAGCCTGGGACCGACGTCTGGCGTACCCGGCGCACTTGGTGGCATGGTGAGCAAAAGAACGATGGATTTAACCCAGATCTCTTGACTGGGGGTGAATGTATGATTTATTCATCATTCCATCTATCATTTGTTTGCGTAGCACTTCTTGCCTTAAGTGGGATGGTATGCCCAGACGTGGGTCCCTTGCTCACCTGGCTTGGCAGTTCGGGCAGGACTGTTCCCAGAAGGAACAGGGTCAAGACTGATTAGCATATGGCTGGGTCTAAACTGGGGTGGCATGGTGAGCAAAAGAACAATGGATGTAACCCAGATCTCTTGACTGGGGGTGAATGTATGATTTATTCAGCATTCCGTCCATCATTTGTTTGCGTAGCACTTCTATTTCAAGTGCTCCTCAACTTGAGAGGCAATTATCACTTTTGATTTTGAAGTTGGACGTGCAATGTGAGAGAGGGGTGAGGCCGAACAACAGACATGAGGAGACGACTGAGTGGCTGAAGCTTTGAGCTGGCAACCAGCAACTGGCTTTGCATAACCTGTGCCCACTTTCTTCTTCTGTGGGTGCGCTGGCTGGAGAAACGAGCATCTACGAGGCAGCAGTGGCGGTAAGTGCTTAGGCACCAGGGTGGTTACCCGTGGCATCCGGAGACGGCCGACACCAGGTTGGTGTGGCCTGAGTGCAAAGGGGGCCTGCCAGGGGACCGCCCTTACCACTTCAGCTGCTCGTTTGAGCTTTTCGAGCTTTCTGAGTTTTAAGTGCAGTGTTTCATGTTTGCTGCCTGCAAGTACCGCTCCCTACTTTTTCATACTGCCTCACACACCACCAGAGATGGACCCAGCCCTGCAGCCCTACATTACTTTACATTTCATTTAGCACATTACTCACTCTGTGCTGTAGCTGCAAAGGCCATGTTAGCCCACTTGACCTATTAGCAGCTACTTAAAGCTACTCACAGAGCTTCTCCCCCTCTAAATTTTGAAATCCCCACAGAAGCTCAGCGTGCTTGTGCTCATTCCCTGGAACCATTTGTTTATGCAAAGCACCAGGTAAGGTGAGGCGGCTCTTACTGACGAGATTCCTTGCTACACACTGCAGCGGAGTACAGCGGAGCACACCAGTGAATAACAAGAGACTAGGGCCAAAGCAAGGCCTGCCAAATCAAGGTTGTACGTGGGATGCAAACATTATGTGGAAACATTAATGAATGATCAACTCAGGGG
The DNA here is from genome assembly GCA_963921515.1 of Calotriton arnoldi. NCBI lineage: Eukaryota > Metazoa > Chordata > Amphibia > Caudata > Salamandridae > Calotriton > Calotriton arnoldi. The sequence goes on along the minus strand of CAWUFW010002184.1, from coordinate 2,238,152 downwards.
TGGGAACCCCCCAACATATTTTAATACCCCAACAAACTTTAATATAGACACTGTAGGCAGAGCCACATCAGATGAATTATATGCCAGTATTATGCCCTGTACTATTTATTTATTTATTTATTTATAAAGTTTTATATAGCGCGAACATGATCCAGAGGGATATCAGAGCGCTTTACAATTGTGGGGAAAGGAAGGTAACAGTTGCAGTACATGTGTCAAATAGGAATACAGACAGAATCACATATCAAAATAGAACTCACAGGACAAGAACGGTTACAAGTACACAGGGTCAGCAGAATAAGCACAAGGGCTTAAAGTTGTGTATATACAGAGACAAAAATACACATGTATGCCAGGTGGGTTAATGAGCTACAGAGGAGAAAAGAAACCATGCCCTGAGGGCCCAGCATTACCCAAAAAGATTAAACATAAACAACTAACACGTGCCGGCAAATACACGAGACCTTTCCTGCTACCCCACCTTCATTATTGGCCGTTGAACACATCATAACGAACACCTCGTCAAGTAAGCTCATCACACGAATATACAGCTCCATGCAGAGCACCGCCCCACTGGTTGAGCCCAAAGCCCTTCAGGGCTGAAATGCAGAACTTAATGTACAGATAACGGAGGACCAGTGGACATTGTGCTGTGGCCAACTCCAAATGCTCTCTCCAAATTATAAATTGCGGCTAATACACTTTAAATACCTCCATCGGTTCTACAGAACTCCCTCCCAGTTGCACCGCATGGGAATTGGGCCCGACGAGAGGTGTTGGAGATGCAGCTTTGCACCTGCCACCTTCTTACACATGGCATGGAGCTGCCCCTCATTGCCACCCACTGGACAGACATATTCAGCAAAATACACGACATATTGGGCATACCGGACAACCCTATGCCAATCATAGGGCTACTGGGGTATGTAAAAGACACTGTCGCAGGAACCCAGAAACTACACACCATGCTGCTACTATTAGCTAAGCGCAGGGTCGCCATGCATTGAGGGAAAAAGATGACCCCCACGGTGAAGACTGGGATACACAATGTCACATTTAGCCACAAACTGTTGTCCACATTCTGGGAATTGATGCCAGTGGCCTGCAGGCCGAGAGATATATGGAGCCCCTTCTTGGACTGGCTGCGAACGCTCCAAGCTGAGGGTGCCAGCTCTCCGGGTCTAGCTGGGCATAATGTGACACCAACACTAGGTCTGTAGGTTTCAAATGTCCCGATACCACTACCCCTTGGAATGCAGTTGCACACTGATGCTTGAATGTACCCACTAGCGGACCCGCCGTCTGTAGTCCCTTCACACAATACTACATCATGGACCTAACCTAAGATGAAAGACTGCCTCTGGAGGCAAGATGGCGTCCACTGGATGGACGTGTGAGTGAGGAGCTCCTGGCTGTTTTCCCCCACCCTGGATTTTTTCGGTTAATAGGTCAAGGAAAAACGGCATGAGTTGTGGAGAATCGACGGAGGAAAAAAAACAAAAGGCACGAACATAAAAAGCTAAAATAAACCTTTGGGAAGGCACTGAAAGCGGCAAAAGTAACTGAGTAGGAACGCTTGTGAAGGCTTCCCCGGCAGGGTACGATCACCTGTTGCACACACCTGTGGAGCTGGAAGAACCGGCGGCGAGGAGTTGAAGCGGTGAGGCTGGTTTGTTGAAACGGCGGCGCTGGCAGGGCTGCTTGGTGGGGGCAGCAAGGAGACGGAAAGCGCTGTATACACCTGTGGAGCGGAAGAAGGCACTGAAAGTGGCCAGGCCAGTGAAGGTGAAGGCGGTGAGAGTGACTGAGTGGGGGCATATTCTCGGCTTTAATTTAAGAACAATTTAGCGATTTGGTGACTGTGGGTCAGTGTTAATTGCTATTGAACGTTGCTGTGCGCTGACATGCCTCCCAAAACGGCCCGTGGTGGGGAAACCAGAGTCATTACTGAAGCAGTGGCAGGGAACAGAGCGGTACTTGCTGGGCGCAACGCTAGGGGGGCGTTGGATGCAGCAGAAGGGCTCATGGAGAATTTGCTGCAAGGAGGTGAGCGAGGGGGAGCGAGTAAAAAAGTACCCCAGATATTCTTAGCAGCAATAGAAAAAAACAGCTAACCCTGCATGTGTCTAAAGCTGCAATAGAGGCAAAAGGAGATGGAGGAACTGGCAATGTCGACTATGATATAGCACAAGTGGAACTAGTGGAAAAGGAGGGCTCACAGCGACAAGTAGAGACTGAAAAGAGTGTCATTGATACTGGTCTAGTTCCGGGAGAGCTAGGAGTAGTGATTGAATCAAGTGTGATGACAATGGGGTCTCAAGAGGATAGCAGGCCGTCGGAAGCTGAGGCTGGACTAACTGCTGAAGCTACTAGCAGAGAGAGTGATTCAGGGGAGAAGTTTTTTTCCCTGTCAGACCCGTGGGATTTGTCGGATGACGACTGTGGATTATGTCTTAAATCAGGATCATTGGAGGGATCAGTAATGAGTATAGGTAGTGATTTGAATAGTACAAATCTGGAAGAAGAAAACTTGGAGGCAATTATGGTGCGTAGGCAAGTGCTAAATAAGGAGAAGGGGGATCGGTCAGAAGCAACTAAGTACCTGCTGTGGGATTTCTCCTCCTCAGTTGAAATGACCCCTGAAGCTGATTTGCGCTTAAGCAAAACTACACATGCAAATTTGCTCATGCTAAAATGCAGTTCACAAAAATTTCCTAGGAGTACTATTTCTTGGCCTACTTCTGTAAATTCTTGGGAATTCACGAAAGCCGTATAGCTGCACTTAATGCAAGGCCATAAACCATGGGTGCACTTTTGAGACTTTCTTTAATAATTGGGCCCCTAATTTGGTCTGGCATTGACCATGACCTTTTGCGTTTATTACAATTCTGTCTCTCTCTCTCTGTATCAGCTGGCTTCACTGTGACAGCATTCTGCTCTTTCACAAGGAGCATATCGGCACACAAAGTAGTTTTGTTCAGTGCCAGTAATCACTGTGGCAGTGTGTGCTTTTTGAGACCAAGAACTATTTTTGCTTTTGCCAATGTTTGTTATAATGGTGAGGGCCCGGCAGCTCCCACACCAATAAGGTTTTACAAAAACCATGCCAAAACAAGTCATGCATTGACAAAACTAAAAAACTGACCACCAATTTCAGATCTACTGGCTTTGCCAATGCTTCTTTATTTTTGTTTCACATAATCTTATTGAAACTGGTTACACTGATTTTCCGTTATGAATATTTTTGGGAAATTCTAGCACGCATCAATACATGTTACTAAATGATGCTGCCAAGAAATGGTACCTGAAATTTTACAGTAGTTTAGCAAAGTGGTTTTTTTCCTGCTTTCATTTTTTTGTCAACATTTTATTTTGAAAGCAAAGAATCATCAATCTTGCTTTGAAGCTTCTGCAAATATTTGCATCAAATCAAAGAGCATTCTGGGAGCATTATACATAGCCTCATATTGCCAACTTTGAAAACGTGTGTACACATTTTTATACAGTCAAACCTTACAACATTTACTTAGAACGAAAGAAAAGGGGAGAAAAGGGGAGGTCTGGCGGTTATTCACCATAAATCAATTACATCATCTTTTAATCCACTAATTAACGAGGAATGTGAAGCTTTAGAGTTTTGTCTCTACCTTACACATCATGACTCCTTCAGAGGCACTCTTATATACAGGCCCCCAGGCCCTAGAAGTCACTTTATAACTCAAGAAAGTGACATATTAGAAACAGCGTTAAATAATACCGCATACACAATCTTGGGCGATTTTAACTTCCATCTGGAGCTAGTCTCGGACCCTGACACCGCCAATCTTCTTGATTTGATGAAGGGCGGAAATCTTGAACAATTAACAATTGGACCCACCCATCGGGCAGGTCACACCCTTGATGGTATCTTCTCTAATAACCCTCAGCTTTCGTTTCTGAATTTACACCCTTTAATATGGTCTGATCACATGGCAGCACTTTTCAAGATCACCATATACACTCATTCGGGTATAAAACCCCCCCCAAAAAATATCTGGTAACAAGAGCCTGGAAAAAGATAGAAGCAGAGGAGTTATGCAATTTACTTACCTCTACTAATAACCCGCTGCCCACAGATTTGGACCAAGCAACCAAGTCCTATACGAATTGGTTAGAAGAGGCAGGGAATAAGCTGGCCCCTAAAACACGGATACGCCTTCATAGGCAACGGCCCTCCGCACCTTGGTATTCACAGGAACTCAGGGACCAAAAACTAGTTTGCAAATACAGGGAAAGAAACTGGAGGAAATATTATAAAGATGAAGAAAAAAAGGAATACAAACAGAGTTTGGCTCAATACAAACAATTGCTGCAAAGCACCAAACACAAGTACTTCACCGAAAAAATTCAAGAAGCCAAAAATTCCCCTAAAGTACTGTTTAAAATGGTTAATACTTTAGCCCACCCTTGTTCCCCTCCCATCCCAGCGAGTCAAGAACTATGCAATAGTATAGCCAAATTCTTTTTCGATAAAGTCAATGCTATTTTTCAAACTTTCTCGAATTCCTCAAAGAAAAAGCCACCTGATCCATCTACCTGTCCAATAAATATAATAAAAGACAACATGGAATTTAATAGCTTCAGTCCCCTTTCAGAAGTGGATACCTATAACTTACTTGCTAAAGTGAAGTCAGGTTCGCCACATGACCCATGCCCGATAGAAACATTAAAACTAGCAGCGAAGATGGTGGTAGATAAACTTACATCTATTTTCAACTCAATGTATATAGAAGGATACTTTCCTAGAGACTGGAAACAGGCTTCCATCTTGCCCTTATTGAAGAAACCTAATCTGGATGCCAAAGACCCGAATAATTTTAGACCCATCTCTAAACTACCCCTGCCAGCCAAAATGATAGAAAGTAACATGAATGTTCAACTCAACCAGTTTCTTAAACTATCTCAAGCGTTGAACCGGACCCAATATGGATTTAGAGAGGGCCATAGCACAGAAACTGCTCTTATTAAATCCACGGAAGAGATTAGGCTTATTCTTGATCAGGGAGGTAAGGCCGCCCTGATCATGCTGGACCTTTCGGCGGCTTTTGATACGGTCCATCATGCCCTTTTGGTGGACTGGTTAGAGGAGATAGGAGTTAAGGGCAGGGCTAAAAAACTTCTTGAATCCTTTCTCTTAGAAAGAACTCAAACGGTCAATTTGGATAAATTTGAGGCAGAAGCTTTCTCCCTTCCGTGTGGAGTTCCGCAGGGGTCTTCATTGAGCCCGACGCTTTTTAATATTTATGTGTCCTCTCTAGCCCCCCTTATTGAATCCTTCGGTTTTAGTTTGACTTCCTACGCTGATGACACCCAAATTGTGGTGGCAATACGACCGGAGCTGTTACAGGATACCACATCCAAGCTACAGGACTGCATGAAATCAGTGGGAACTTGGATGGCTCAGAACTGTTTAAAGCTAAACTCTAGCAAAACAGAGGTTGTGCTTTTCAGCAACAATCCTACTTTCTGGACCCCAGATTGTTGGCCGAACACCTTAGGACCCTTGCCTTCTCCGACTAGGAAGGTAAAGAACTTGAGAGTATGGATTAATGACACACTCAGCCTTAAGGACCAGGTGAACACTGTGGTAGCTACCACTTCGTACATTCTTAGATCGTGTAGAAAAATTATGCCTTTTCTTCCTAAAGAGGCACAACAAACGGTGGTCTCTGCATTAGTAATGTCCAGATTAGACTATTGCAACAGTCTTTACCTTCAGCTACAAGAAGGATCTATGAACAAATTACAAATGCTGCAGAATGCAGCAGCCAGACTCCTTACGGGTACCCCGAAGTATGTATCGGTCAAAGCAGAGATTAGAAAACTTCATTGGCTGCCAGATAGAAAGCGCACCCAGTTTAAGGCACTCTGTCTGGTCTTTAAGGCCCTTCAGGGAACGGGGCCTGATTTCTTAAAACAACATTTCCGCTGGTATCTTCCGAAAAGAGCACTCAGGTCCTCGGATGCAAAACTGGTGATGATGCCCCGGGTGAAAAAAGCTAATTGGGGGGGCAGAAGTTTTATTGCAAATGCGGCTAGGGCCTGGAATACCCTCCCAATTCATCTGAGACGTATGACCAAGATGATGGCTTTCAGGAGGGCTCTAAAGACTTGGCTTTTTACAAATTAGGTTATCGCAATTCACCAAGCATTATGATCCCTGTGGAGAGCTTTACCTTAGCGCCAGGATACCTTCGGGTAGCAGCTGCGCTCTACAAGTGTAATTAACATTAACATTAACGCTCACCCTAATAATAAAGGCTTTCAATTAATGAACCATAAATACACGTTTGAACAGCATTAACATGCAGACAGTGCCCTTCCCTCATCCATAATGTGGTACTGCAAACTGGCAGCCAAAGGGTTTGTGCTGCAGGGGGTTGGGCCTACTTGTCCCAAGGACAGAATGCACATGAAAACTTGTTGCCCTTGACCCCAAACAATATGTCCTGGGTGACCGGCTATTGCAGGGGAGGCAGAAACAGCTGCGGGATGCCATTCACACTGTTTTAGCCAATTTCAGCTGATGAAGGCTACTCCCACAGCACTGCAGTAGATATGTTGCCTGCAGCAATCTAAGCCCTGCAGATATCACTGGACAAGCTGCCCTTGAAGACAACAACCATTCAGCTTCACATAATTCAACACAATGCCACACATCTAAGTGCCACATAATTCCACAACACACAAATCCACCCCGCATAATTCACTTCCACACAACACATTTAAAGATCTCATAATTCTACGCCACACAATTCAAATACCAACAATTCCACTCCATCATACCACTCCATGCCAGTAGTAATGAGGGATACCTTCCACATCAAGCACAAAGTGACAGGTGTCCCGCCCTGGAAGTGACATCGCTTCCATTGCTGGAACATCTGGGCCACTAGGGGCCCTACCCGGAATGCTGTTACTTTCAGGTGGTCACGTGACCTTGTTGGGTCATGTGTGCTGTGACATCACCCTGGTCATGTGCTAGTCACATGCTCATGATCCTAAAATGTGGTTAGGATGCTGTCATAACAGGCACGGGCCCCATTGCCCTGTGTCTAGAGCTTTGTCACAGGCAAAATTGCAACATTCTTGGGGTGCACAGTATGTGAGTCTCTAACAAAGAAAGCCTGGGCATGTTCTTACAGGGGCAGTCATGAATCCGTGATGAGCCAGATGGAGTGCTCCTTAACAAGAGGCTTGGGAAACCCCTGGCCCCCCCCGGGTGAGTAGCGCGCTCTATAAATGCCGTGATTGATTGATTGACTGTCTCCCTAAGTTATCTTGGACGGTGCATATTTGACTTAAAAAGGTCTTTTGTTAGAAACGTTTAGAGAATATTGTTGTTCCTATGTCGTTTAGGATGTTGGTTCTATTGTTACCAAAATTGTACTGCTGCTATGAATAAGAGTAACTCGGCTCACGAGTCGTGAGTCCGTGCACAACCATGGGATGTCATGTTAACAGCACTGGATGTATATTAGCTATAGATCCTGAAAATGTACATGTATGTCCTTGTTTTGGATACGCTGGAAGAAGTGATTAATAAAAACAAGTTTAAAAAAAAAAAAAGAAAGGTTTAGAGAAATTCATAATTGAATCAAGACTGCTATGAAATGGAACCCAAACGCTGATGGATGCAACTCACCCTCCCCACAGTGGGCCCATCACATAAATAGCAAGTTCTACTAAGTATAAAATGCCGCCCCAAGGCCACACACACAATCAGAAGGAGCTGCAAAATGCTTATTTTAGGTCTGTGGACAGAGAGGCCCGAGCAACATGGAGAAAAGCTTTGAGGTGAATTGCAGGGAGCAACTGGGCTATAAAGGACAACTTCTGCTGCAAGTAAAAACAATGTTAGCTTATATCATTTACATTATTTTTTTTCATTTATTGTGTTACATAGGTCTGAAAATGTCTGCTTTTATTTATGGTTTGAAAAAAAAAACGTTTGTCAGCTTGTAGTTGGTAGTTTTGAAAATGCAAAAGTGTAAACAGTGTCCCCCCCCAAAGCCGGTTGACCAGACAGTCTCTGGTAATATCCTGTAATTATTAAAATGTGTGTGTAAAATAGGGGTGTCAGAGAGACAGCTCTTTCTTTTAACTGCTAAGGGCTCAATGACCTCTGTTGTGGTTTAGGGAACAGTAGCTGAAGCATGTTGTTTGTATCATTGTGTTGCATTTGCTTAGGAAGTTGCAAGCCGTGTGGAAATCTGCGTTTACAAAATTTATAAAATAAAATCTGTTGTTTAAACCACGGTTAAAGGTCGGCATCAGGCTTTGAACCGGGCTGCAATGCAGCACTGCAACAGGCCACGGCCTGAGGCGTTGGTTGTGAGAAAGGCCTCAGCATGGCAGTGAACAGGATAGGAACAGAGGGGCTGAGGGGTGGGTGTTGAGGAGGGAGCGGACGCCATAGGCTTAGCTGTGATAGTTCCAAGGGTTGGAACCAATATGATTGAGAAACAGCACCCTGTGTGTACCAGCCCCAAACAGCTGCAATGGTAAGCATTTAAAAAATGAAAGGGCTGTGTTGTTTCATTTTTGCGCAGAAGACTCTAGCTCTTGAATATTTACTTGTAAATGTTTAATGTTCTTGTAATAACAGAAATTGTCCTGAGGTAAAATGTGTGTTGATTTTTAATATGCTTTGTGCAATTCTGTAAGGGGGTTTAAAGATCTAACGCAGCCCATGGGCTTAGACATCTGAACTGTTTAGCGCAGTTTCAAAGCCCCAGCCTTAATTAGCCTTGGGGCTACAGACCCGTATTCTGCATGTATAGGACTTCTCAGGGGGCTAACCGGTGTGCCACAACCGCATATAAAAATCTCATGAACCCTAGTTGGTGAAGGGTTTGAAAATGAGCATTCCCTTCTTATGTAGGTACAGGGTTTCTCAAAGGCCTGACAGGAGTGTTATCGAGTTCTGAAACACCAGCCGGCGCCGCAGCTGCTCACAGTGTTCCTTACTTCGACCCCGAGGGGCAGCAGTCACCTGTTCCTAGCCCCAGCGCTTCCTACACCTCTACCATGCAGAGCTATTATAACCTACATTTAAATTCACCATATACTATGTTACTGGTTACACCTCCAGGTGTGTACGATCCCACCAGCCCCGCGTCAAGTGTACAACCTCCATCACCCACCTCAATATATCTCGACAGCAGTACAGGATGGAGCGGATATCATAATCAGAGCTTTGAAACAGAGTATAGCAGCGAGGTGTCCTCAGGAGTAGCCGGCGGATACTCCGCTGGCTGTTCGGATTGGGAACCGCTTTGTTTGATCCCCCCCAATTCCAGACCTTCAGAACGGTGTTAGTGGGAGTAACCTAAGAGCAGTGCTCAGGGAGATCCAGGGTAATATACGCCCCACCACTACTGTCATGGATAAGGCCCCGGAATATGGGTTTTTAGCCCAAAAAGCTGTACTAAGGTCATATGTGAAAGACATGCCCCAGGTTGTCAGAAAACTAAAATCCAATCTGAATTCTAAGGCCATAAAACTGTGGAAGACAGAAACCGAGAACTGACCCTTGAGGGATGTACAGAGGGAGATAATCCAGAGGCTACAAAGGTGTAGAAGAGAAGTGTTACAATCTTGCGAATCAGCCAGTGCAGACATAGAGGTTATTTCATCTTGACAAGGTCTGCGGTGCTCCCTAAAGAACGGGTGTTTCAGCTTTATTAATAACTCAGTCCAAAGTTCCAAATATAACAAGCATTTGCAATGCAATTGGTCTCGCCTTTGGGACCTTATATGTATTTAGCTATGCAGCACATTAGCCTGGGTGCTGAAAGATGTACTGTTCTTTAACATGGAGGGAAAGTGATGATGAGCCACGGGGCTCATCATTGAGCCCTACCCTTTTCAATATATATGTTGCCCCCCTGGCACGTATGATCAAAACTCATGGATTTGAATTACTATCATACGCAGATGATACCCAGATTATTGTATCAATTTCGAGTAACAATACTAAAACAGCTCAGAATTTTAAGGAGTGCATGAGATGTGTCAGTGACTGGATGGCCGAGAACTGTCTCAAATTAAATTCAAACAAAACTGAGGTTCTACTCTTTGGGAAAGACACATCCTTCTGGTCCTCAGAATGGTGGCCAGCAGAGCTGGGGACTCTACCAACACCGGTCACTAAGGCAAAAAATCTCGGAGTCATCATAGACACCTCCCTCTCCCTCTGTCACCACGTAAACAAACTTACTGCATCCATCTATTACACTTTAAAAATCTTGAAGAAAATTCTGCCATTCATACCGGCGGGACTGCAGAAAAAAGTGGTGGCAGCCTTAGTGCTGTCCAAACTCGACTATTGCAATGGATTGCTGGTTGGAGCAAATAAATCAGTAATAATAAAACTGTAGGTTCTTCAGAATTCCACCGCCAGATTGCTCTTCGGTCTTTCCAAATATGCATCTGCCAAACAGGCCTTAAACACCTTGCACTGGCTGCCGATTGAGAAGCGAATTAGGTTTAAGGCATTGTGTATTGCATTTAAGGCCTTACAGAACTCGGGTCCCACTTACCAAATTAAACTATTCCAATGGCATATACCAGCTCGCGCACTCCGCTCGGCCTCTTTGAAGCTGGTGAGGGTACCATCTTCCCGCCTTCAGAGATGGGGTGGTAAAAGCTTTTTTAATATCACCACTAGATGGTGGAACAAGCTACCTCTTCATTAAAAAAATTCCACCGATCTTCTGTCTTTTAGAAAGGGACTGAAGACATGGCTTTACACTCTGTAATTTGGTAAGCACTGGTTCCTACATCACGCAGATGCTCTGTGGGCTACCTCCACAAGCGCCTAGACGCCCCCGGGTAGTAGTGCGCTATATAAATAAATAAATATAAATAAAGTAAGCACCAAACTGCATGAAACACCAGGTATGGGAACACATGGAGAGAACCATTGCCTTTCAACTGGAAATGGTATAGTCCAAAGCTCTGTTTTTAATATAAAAGCAGGACCTTCGGTGGTCATATCACTGAAAATACAAGATTTGAAAAAAATATTATTGTCTACGGGTGCTCGTGGAAGACAATTTCTATGGACTGGAATCTAGAGAATGCTAAAGTGATTCTGGTATTTTACTGACCTCTGCTGGTCGTTTTCTATCAAAAAAGTTAAATAGAGGCAGTTGCCAGAAAAATTAAAAAAAGAAAGTCCCTCAGCAGAAAGCAATTCTGGTATTTTACTGACCTCTGCTGGTCGTTTTCTATCAAGACAGTTAAATAGAGGCAGTTGAACAGAAAGAAAAAGTCCCTAAGCGGAAGCAGACAAGTCCTAGGGCTGATCTCCAGAGCCCACAAAGTACATACACATATAAGTATAGACTCAAGTATATATACTAAAGTATATACTAAAGTATATACAAGAGGTCTCGAATGCTCGACCTAAAAAGAAGGTACAAGACATCCTTACTAAAGCACAATGGTTCTTCCGAGTCTGCACAGCCAAAATGAAGTTAGAACCCCGCAGACAGGCCCTAAAAGTCCCATATACCATGACAGCGCATCCTAAAATGGCATGAATTAGACCCCCAAACACAAATTTATGAGAGGACCGCAGGCGCTCCAGGTGTTTCAAGCGTTCACGGGGCTAAGTCGAGAGACCCAGATACACCGAACACAAAGATGGTCTCGAAGTAAAGGCTGTAGCCAGGGAGGGGCATCTTCAGCAACTACTCCAGAGACGTTCAAACTGGCTCTGGGGGGCTGCCTAAAAATGGGTGGGCCAGTAAGATGCAATAGTGGGCTAATAGCGCCAACCAGCATAGGCTTTCCATCAGTAAAATAAAGAAAGCCTGAATTTGAGCTACAAGGAGGCTTAAAAATACACTGCCTCAGAATCCAAGTCTGAACCCCTCCAAAATGATTCGCCTTAGAACTCAACATGCAACACAAACTCCCAATCTGAAGATTCATAGAGAGTGTTAGAAGGTACTGGCAAAATGTAGAAAGATTTAACTCTACAGAATATTATGAAGAATTCAGGTTTGTTAACTTAGAAAGCATGAACTCATCTGATCATGGGCTCTTAGCTCACCAGGCCGTACAAACGCTCGTAGAGTCGTTGTTTCAAGACATAAGTGCTGAATGATTTCTTTCAGGCAGGGTATTGACAGCTCTTAGTTCACCAGACGAACACCCCGCGATGTGTTTGATGCTGAGAAATTTTTAGAAAACCTCTCTAAACATTTACAGAGTAAAGCAGAAATAGTAGCATTTGGGATCTTCAGAATAGTCGCCTAGGGGGGCGTTTCCAAACGTTTAACGGGTATCTTTTACAATAAAGTCATTAAAAAAACAGTGATGGTTGCTCAACTTTAACAATGGTGCGACCAACATTTGTCTGGCGGCTAGCATTGTTGGGTTACTAATAGATCGCAGCACTACCGACGCAGTCATCCTGTCTAGAGGGGTTGAAGCCTAAACTACGCTTGAAATACCTCTCGACAGACTGGTAAGCTTTGGAGAACTGGGTCTTTGAGAACTATTTTGCCATCACGGTAAAAGTTCTTTACTACAGCGGATCGTGGAAGTACTTCACACCCAGAGAGGCTATGAAAAGTAAGACAGTTTACATTCTCCAGCATGAAAATCACTTTTATGGTATCTTGAACCTGAAGGGTTTTCTAGGAGCCAAGTACGTGCGCACACTATGCGACCACATCTACAACACACAGACAGCTCATCACTGTGAAATGCTTTGTAAAATGTGTCAAAGGGACGGTTGCATTGTATTCACAGATCAGAAGGTGAGATGTCCTAGATGTCCTCTATTCTGTTGCTCGCAAAACTGCTTGAGCATAAACACTGGGGTTATTCAGTGCATCCCTAAAACAGACTGTGCGGGGTGCGGGTGCTACACAGCCACCGATCACGAATGCAAAGGTATGAAATGCACCCGGTGTAAGGTGTCTATCCTCTGGGAACAGAACACATGTGTTACATGATTTAAGGGCAGCCCCAGACCAAAACAGAAGACTACATAGTGTTTGATATAGAGTGTACCCAAGAGACCGGAGTGCACCAACCTAACTATATTTTCACGCAACATCTGACTTCGCATGCAAACTGGGAGTTTGAAGCCCCTTCTCGCTTGAACGAATTCCTTAGCACATTCATGCAGGCAAAATTCAAAGGGTATACCCTGATGGTCCGTAACTCAAAAGCGTATGACTCGTTCTTTATTTTGCAAAATATGGTTCGTGAAAAGATGCCTGTAGAACTCATCACCCAGGGCTCCAAACTGATGCTACTAACGGTGGTACCTTTACATATAAGGTTCATAGATACTTTGAATTTTATGCCCATGAAATTGAACAAGTTGTCAAAAGCCTTTAGTTTTCCAGGTTGTAAAGGTTATTTCCCCCACTTTTTTAACAACTGGGTGAATCAGAATTATGAGGGTCTCATGCCTCCACATAACAGCTACGGCGTTGAGTATATAATGCGTGAGGCGAAAGAGAGTTTTCTACAGTGGTATGGTGAAAACCGCTAAAAGAAGTTTAATTTTCAAACTGAGTTGAAAGCTTACTGTCAGGCAGATGTAATGATCTTGAGAAAAGCTTGCAATTTCTTCAGAGATGTTGTTGTAAAGATGGCAAAACAAAAAAAGGTTCTGAAACCCAATACCGCCAAGATGACAAAATCCATAGAGTACATCGACTCTTTTCAACACATCACCCTGGCTTCCATGTGTATGACTATCTACCTACACATGTTTTTACAATCTGAAAGCATAGGTCTAATGCCGCTGACCTCTATAATGGTAAGCATATCGTTGTTCTATCCCCTCTATTCAATGGCTCATGTACATCTCTGACAAGGAAAACATCTTCATCCAATACGCCTTGCAGGGTGGGGAATACATTGTGGGGCCTTATTTACTAGATGAGTACGCTGTAATTAATGGCGTGCCAATGGCCTTCGAATACAACGGTTGCTTTTACCACCATTGTCCCCACTGCTACAAACCCCATAAGTTTAATCAGCTGTTGGGTACCAAATATGAACACTTGCACAGGTGTACTCTATTAAAGACGCAATATGTTGAAAACTGTGGTTTTGTTCTGAGATCCCTCTGGGAGCACGAGTGACTAGATATGTTAACATCAGACGTGGAACTCTGCTCCTTCATTAAGAGGAATGAGTTACCTGAACCTTTGGAGCCCCGCAACGCCTTATTTGGGGATTGTACAAACACTACACAGTTGTACAGGGCTGTGGGAGAGGTTGAGAAAATACATTACTATGATTTCACTAGTCTGTATACATTTGTGAACCAGATGAAGTTATATCCCTTAGGTCACCCCAGAATCATATATAGAGACTTTAAAGCCATAGACGAATAATTTGGGTTAGTTAAATGACAAGTCTACCCACCTTGGAGGCTTTACTTCCCCGTACTACCACACAGAGTCAATGGTAAGCTTATGTTCTCCCTGTGTCGAACATACACTAAAAGTAAAGAGACTAGTGAGTGCAGACACACTGATGAGCAAAGGGTGCTCACTGGGACCTGGTGTAGCATTGAGGAACAGGCGGCCCTAGAGAAAGCATAACAACTTGGAAAAATACACATAATTTGGCACTTTGAGAGAACTACAGCCCAACTCTTTTCTGAATATATAAACTTATTTCTCAGAGACAAGCAGGAGGCATCGGGGTTTCCAAAATGGTGCATTAACGAGGCCTTAGAGAAAAAATGCATCAATGATTACTACACTCACGAGGCTGTATGAGGAACATAACATAACATGTGTATTTGTAAAGCGCACGTTCACCCCCAACGGGGCAGCTTGGCACTGAATAACAGATGTTTATTGTTACCCAACTCAATGATACTAATTTGTTCGACCTCAGAAAGGATGAGAGGCTGAGTGGACCCACCAGGATTTGAACCTGTGATCATGAGGTCGAACACTGGCCCCTGCAGTGGATGCATTAGTCCACTATGCCAACAGACCGAGGAACCTGAGTTCATCAAAGTCAACCCCGCTAGACGGCAGCTAGCCAAGCTGTGCCTCAGATCCTTATGAGGAAAATTCGCACAACAGACAAACTTGTCAGACACGACCATCATCACAGATCCTGACGAACTGTTTAAATATGTTTTTAAGCTGTGTTACGAGGTGTCCAGCTGCAAGTTTATTTATGACGAAACCGCAGCGCTGTGCTGAAAATACACAAAAAAGGTACCCCACAACTTGTAACAATATAAACATCTGCATAGCCTTTTTCACAACCGCTCACGCTCGTTTAGAGCTTTATAATGTAACGGATAAACTTAAGGAACAGTGTCTGTATCACAATACCAACTCTGTTATTTTTGCAAGCAAATTAGGAGATGAAGGTCCCCAACTCAGTGATTATCTAGGCGATTTGACCAGCAAGTTAGAAAAGGATGAGTATATAGTCAAGTTCATGGCATCCAGTCCCAAAACCTATTCTTGCAGAACTTCTAACAATGCAGTATGTATGAATGTCAAAGGCAATACCTTAAATGTAAACAACAGTGTCCAAATCAATTTTGACAGTCTTAAGGATCTGGTGAACAAAATCTCTACCTCGAGCGACCGTGAAAATGATAAAACAATCGTTGTAAAACAATCTAGCATAGTCTGGTCCTAAAAACTGAGGAAAATTACAACCCATCCATTTACAAACGATTTTTCTCTTTTCTCTTGTATGCTGCCTTTGTTATGAACATGTCCTTTATTCTCGCTTTAGAGAAATTCAGGCAGCTACTAGGATTTGTACATAACTCGACCAGGCCCAGTGAAGTCAGTGTAGATTTTACATACTGCAACCAAAGAATCTTATGTACGTTATCCAGCGATAGACAATCTCTAATGATGGTTTGAGTTGGGTTGACAATATTCCTCCTCTAAATCGAATGCCATAACAGGATGGGGGCAAGTCTAATAGCATCAAACTGATATGGTGAACTGAGTTCGGTATGGCAGTTGTAATTTGAGCAGCTGTAAGGAAGGGCCAATAACCTCTTAAAATATCCATCCTCTAACCGTTGCAGAGAATCTATTGCCACCATCCCCCAAACCTCTGCCCCATACATAACAGCGGGGATGGTCTTCACACTACATACATTTTTATTGTCTTGATGGGTTTAGACCCCAAATTCCTAATAAAACTGAAGATGGCCATCACAAGGGCCCTGTTGGTCACCATATTTAACCATGAAAGCATTTTTAGCAAACATGAACCCTAGGAAGGGGAAGTGTCCACCTCCTCCAGCCTTCGAGACCCTATATGGAAGGCTGGGAGTTTCTTGAAACATGCCCCTGCCACCTATACAAAGGATTTTGATTCAATAACAGGTCCAAACTTTTCATGAAATCCACGTAGGCGGCTATTAGTCTTTGCAAAGCCACCCCTGCTCTTGCTATTAAAACAGCATCATCTGCATTCGCCAATATTGGAAGAGGAACTGCGTTAAAAGAGGGGACGTCTGGAGTAGACCCTAAGACTGCAGCCTCTACCCCATTAGTATAGATCAAGAATAAAAAGGGGACGAGGACGCAGCCATGTCTAACACCCCTACAAAATTGGAAAAGATCTCGTGCACTCCCCATCACTGCCATAGTGCATACATGTGGTAGCTTGTGAGTACATCTGGCAAATGAAATTAGTTATCACTACATCTATACCCATTCCCTCCAATATAAGACATAACTTACGGTGGGTCACACAATCAAATGCAGCCGATAGATCCATGAAAGCCATGAAAATCTGCCTGCTCTTGGCCGCTGTATATTTTGCAATTGTCAAGCTCAAATTCAGGCATTGATCAATCGTCCCCTTACCCCTTTGGAAGCCATACTGCGTGGGTATCAAAATATTCTTGTCAAGGACCCAGCCCTTCAGCCTATTCAACAGTAAACGCCAAATCAATTTTGCAGACCTGTCTAATAGAGAAATGGGTCTACAGTTCTGCAGTAGAGATTTATCCCCCTTTTTTTTATAAATGGGACTATTATAGTGCTTCTCCTGGAATCTGGGGGGCCCACCTTACTTAATGCCTAAAAAATGTTGGTCAACAATGGGGCCAATAGTTCTTGGTGCTCTAGAAAAAAGTCTATAGGCACCGCATCTGGACCTGGAGCTTTGGCGGTGCTACATTGGGCAAGTCCACGTCTTACTTCGGCCAATATCTCATAGAAAAGTGCCAATAGACTTTCTGGGTGAAGATCAGAGTCCAAACACATCAGTACCTCCTTTAATCTTTCAGATAGTTTCCGTGAGACCACTTGCTCCTTGTTAATTTTATCCCATTTTAACTGAAAACCATTCTTTCTAGCTAGAATGGGCTTTGGGACCTTTGCTGTTACTAAAGTGTTACCGCCCTACCAGATCATGGCTAAGAATGAAATTGCGCTATCACTGTTATGCATTGTAATTTGGGCTCAGCTTGGGTAATTTTCCCACGCGGGGGTTCTGAAGCTAGGACAAAATCTATAGTTGACTCATACTCATTGCGTACAAATGTCTTCAAAAAGCCTCTTGTAACTGGATCTACCATATTAATTAATATTAATTATCTACAGATTTCAATTCAGTTTAACCGGTTGCCATAGTCATATGTAAAATGGGCAGTTGCGTCAGCCTCAACGTCCACTAAACCACAGACAATATTAATCATATGCGTACAAGAGTGTACATTAAAATCTCACACCCACAAGATATTATTGTGTTTTTTAGAGGGTGATCCGCAAACGGCCTCAATATCCTTTCCCAATAAATCCACCACAGAAGCCATATTCCCACTAAAATTGTTGTTATAAAAATTGATCAATAGCCAGTCACAATCTCCTTGACCTTCACATGGAAATAGGGACAGGGGCTCTCAAACATTTTGACCTTTAAGGTCAGCGTATTTGATATTAACGTCACCATACCAGCTCTCGCTCTACCTGTCGGGGAAGGGACTGCTGCCGTTTGGAATGATCGATACCCGCCCTGGTCTCCTGGAAACATAGAATATCCTGCTTCAACACAATGGTTTTCCACTCTGCATTGCCCAGCTTTTGTCCAAGACCTGCAACGTTCCAAGTTGCTATTATCAAACATGAATTACCTGCCCCTATTAACATCATCCCCTTCTGATTTATTGTTTCATGCAATATGGTCTGATGAGAATTTGACTTAACAGGGGTCAGTCAGTCACAAGACTACAAGTCTGTCAGGGGGCTGAAACGATTTTCGACCCATATTTCAGATCTGACAAAGCCTGCATTGAGGGAGGAAGGAGGGCGAACTATAGCAGTAGACCTACCCACGGGTTCGTGCAACAATAGTATAATGGGTCTATACAAATAGTCTAATGGGAAAGCACAAATCTTTGTGCCCATATATGGGGCACTCAGAAGTTCCCTTAGCAGGTCCCTGATCACCCTCTGATCATTAAAGTTGACTATTATACAATCTCCAGTGGCTTCTTTGATGGAAGGACCCACCCACCCCACTCTTCTCACCATAATGAGATATCTATCCAGGTCACCAACCCTTCTCACCTGCCTCATTAGCCAGTGTAATGCTTTGGCCATGAGTTGCTCCGTTGTTTCCCTCTGTCCCTCCCTCAACTCCGGGATATTTACCAAAACTAGAACATATGGAGAGGCGGCTGGAGGGAGATCTAATGTTTGATACCGTTTCCAACGTGCCTCACCGTATTCCTAACTTTGCTCTTTCCCTACCATTTGCATTTATAATAGCGGGAGGTCTAGTAGCCTCCACTGCTCTGTCCCTTGAAGCTACTTTTGGTGAAGGCACTAGGGGCCCGATTCACAAAAGTAATCTGAGACAAAATCCTAACTTTACGACTGTCGGTATTCACAAAAGGCATTTAGAAGTAGTAAAGTTAGGATTCCTAATTTTACTACTCCTAAACTGAGACAAAATCCTAACTATACGACTTTCGGTATTCACAAAAGGCATTTAGGAGTAGTAAAGTTAGGATTCCTAACTTTACTACACCTAAATGCCTTTTGTGAATACCGAAAGTCGTAAAGTTAGGATTTTGTCTCAGATTACTTTTGTGAATCGGGCCCTAGGCTCATAAAAGGTGGGGTCAGTTGGATGGGGAACTCTTAAGCACTTTGGGAGCCTTGGGCATTTTTGTTGCTTTCAGCGTCCTATTATTGGCACAACCCCTTTTTCTTTTAACCGGTGGTTCTATTAGTGGGGGTGATCCAGCTTCGTAAGGATTCACAGAAAGACAACTAGAAAGTACAGATGAGACCCGTACTCTCTCTCTCACAACAGGCTCGGATTGGCCGAAAAGGTCCTCGGGCGGGTGCTGCTGTTAAATCTACACCTCTTCTGCCCTCCTTCAGTGAGAGGCATTGTTCCATCAGTTCGATTTCCTTTGACAACACATTGGATGCCCTTGTCAGGGATAAGTCGAGAGTGTTAACTGTTTCCCCCCATGGCTGTTGATAGGTCACTTTTCTCTTACCCATTGATGATCGGCTTGGAGACTGTTCCCTGTACCAGTTATCCAGAGGGACTCAACTTAGAGGGGAGCCCAGCCCAGCCTCTTCCGGTCTATGACAGGCATGGACAGGCCCGCCCTTCGCCCGGGGTTTTGCCCAGTCATGACCTGGGCGCGTCCCTCGCTGTGGCACGATGATGCACTTTTCAGCGCCGGAGGGGTCGCAAGGAAGGCTGGGAGGCACAGTTCTTCCCCTCTCCTGGACGCTCCAGCAACACAGGTCGGCTCCCCCACTGGCAGGGAGCTTTCGGCGGCTACAGATATCCATTATAGCTAAACAGATATACCCCAGAAACTCACAGTTTTTACTGGAAGCCTTTAACGACGCTTCCGAGAAACCCCGCAGTTACTCACTTGTAGACTTAAAACTCAATTCTCTAGAAGTATACAGATTGGGTGCTGGTATTTTCCCACCCGATCTTCCCGTCGCTTATACACTTAAAACCAAGCCCAAAGCCTATAAAAAAAATTGTTAAATAGTCTCCCGTAACATTTATACTTTAGACCTTATAATACCCAGTATTGACCATGTCGGCATGTCTAGGCCGTAATCTAGCTCTCCTGAAAATGCTAGTCACAGCTATCCCCCAGCAAAGAAAGGCCAGAAAGTCCTGTGTGCGACTTTGGACGATTTAGTGGAGGCCATTTCAGAAATCGCCCTAAACACCCTAAAACGTAATGTCCCTATATCAGAGAGCCAGTTCCATGTTTTGAAGAAGAAGCGCCACCTTATAAAAAAACTCAGTAATAAAAGGGCTACTCTCATTTCTACGAAGAAACTGGTAAAGCAGTTGAGAGGTTTTATAAGTTATTTGTGGGGCATAGCAATACCGCTGCTTACCAGCCTCCTAACCGGAAACTGATGGATTATGCCCAAAACATGTACTTGGCACCACTGAAGCAGCAGGAACAAGTGTGGACATCTCCGGGCGAAGCCTGGGATATCCAGAAAAATGAGACGCAGAGCCTGGATGCTGATATTAAAGACATTTTGAACTGTTCTGATTTAAAACCTTACGACAAAGCAGGTCTTTACTGCAGCACGCTTCAAAACCTTTAAAAATATTACAGGCAGGGAAATGCTGAAAAAACAGGTTGACTCTATATGCCCTGACTTTGAACAGCCTCCACCATCCCCTTCAATGCCTCAAGAACCACCATCATCCTCAGACATCATTGTTGAAGAATTTTAAAAAATGTAAATCAAAGGTACAGAGGGGCTGCGCAAATGTTTCTGAGCAAAATGTCAGCTTCTTAAGATCTTCCTTCATGGAATGAGTGAGGCGAATTACTCTACAAAGGTCAACTGGTTGTTGGATCCCACATGTATGACCTAGTAAAAGGTCTTATGCACCCCAAAACACTATCGCTCCAGAAAGTGCCTAGAGGTCAGGAACAGTTTCTGTGAGACTCGGCGGAACTCAACATTCCTTCCCGGTAATGCTGAACACAGGCGGCTGCTTGAAAGTTTGAAAGATCGAACTTACAGCCCCTCAAGTACTCCAGCGCCTGTTGTTTTTAACCCCCTCCCTAAGATCAGAGCATCCCCTTTCTTTCCCCGGCTATCCCACTCTTGGAGCACCAAGGTTCTGCCTCTGGACCCTAAAAAAAGACATTGGCCAAAATGAACATGTGGTTAAATGTCTGAAGTTTCTTCTGACTTTTGAACCTATGTATATGTGGGCCTGTGTTTGTGTGTATACTTTTGCCATAGTTGACATTTTGGCATTTTTCTTCTTTTATTTCTTTAGTAAGTTTATCAGTGTGGTGCTTGTACTATGAAAACAACTGTTTTGTAAATAAACCTTTTAAATTTTCAAAGTGTTTCTGTCATCTTTTTCAAACATTTTAAATGTGTGTCCTTGCATCAGAATAAAGATACTGAGCCTGCATTCAAGTTTTTATTCTGTTACTTTGGACAGTCACCATTACACATAAGAGGTGTTACACGACCTTACACTTTTAACAAACTTCGTATTTTGTTTTAACAGCACTTGATGTAGACCAGTAGATGAGTTTTCTTTCACATATTTCATAGCAATACTGTCATTGTTAATAAGGTCGTTCAAATATAGATTGAAAAATATTCTAAACGTCATACCCTCAGACATTTTACAAATAAAATATATACAGTGCTTCCCACATGTGACGGCAAGAGAATCCTGTACCCGTGTTTTGCTTTACTCCACCCTCGCAGCAGCTTTTTTTACATACTTGAATATAGATTTTGTATAGATGCTCTGCTCGGGGCACACTGCTGCACTGTCAAACACTGTAACCTTGTCTTTATCTAAAAACAGAGATGCCCAGTGAGTTCCATCCATGTAGTGCAAATCTGTATTAGAGGTAGAGGTTGAGGTTGAGGTAGAGTCTCGCTTGGAAAAATACCTAAAAAGTATTTCTTAGCGTATTTATGGTGGCTTCAGAAATCCCGAATCTGAACAGTGTCCATTTTACAGTATTTTAAAGATAGTCAAACTAAATCTGCTGGGCGTGGTTGATCTGAATGACGTTGTCCAATACAAAGAATACAACCAAGTTAAAATTCAGAGCCAAGGGTTGACGACAACGTATTTCTACTTTTATATTTCCATTTTTGATCAAGCTTTAGTGGTTGCCGTCTTCCATGTGAGGGGTCAGATCGAAAGCGAACAGCGTGTAGCCTATCTCATATTCTTCTCTTGACACGACGACTCCAGAGTCACCCAGGTGCTTCCCGGTTATCGAAACAATGCCCAGATATTTCCTAATAAAATTACGTCTCCAAAGCTGAGTGTGTACAGTTTTGCAGGAATCACAGCCCCCTCGTGGAACAGCGCCACATAGTTGATGTTGTAGTGTGTGAAATCAAAAGGGTTTGAGGTATAGAGACCGCTAAAAGCCATGTTGTTGACAAAACCTATAATGATAAGTTTCGGTAGTTCCCTCAAAAATAAATTTCGCTGCTGAGTTAATATGGTACCGGCTGAGATGCTTAATATCTTCAAAGCTACTCTTTCAATGGCGTGTTTGGCGTTCGATGGCTGTAAGGTTTCTGTGTGAGCCAGTCTGACGTTTGGGGACACTTTCACTCTCTTTACAAACAAACTAGCGGACAGTATTGTTATATTCCCAAGTTAGGCCCATGTAGCGAAGCAGCTTATTTCTTACATTGTCCTCACAAATAGAATTTTCAGCTGTTACCTTTTGCACATATTTACGTGCACGACAATGTTGAATTAGTTTCCCTGAAACTAAACTTGTTTACACATCTAGCTTTGCACAACATTATCACAATGCCCTGAACATCATGTACAAGGTCTCGTTTCGCACTATGTACAAATGTCATCATTATCTTCATCCACGGGGCGACATGGCTGTCTACATATCCTTAACATCACTAATCTATACGCACATCGCAAGGCGGCTTTCTGTTATAAAGGATGAGCATCCCTATAGATTAGCAGAGGAGGCACTCCAGCTGACACCAGAGATTCTTGCATGCTGAAAAAACACTATACGGCGGTCTGACATCTCATGAGGGGCGTCCAGTTCGTGACCAAGATGGGGTCCTTCATTCTCTCACACCAGGTAATGAGGTTGGATCGTCCCTTGGGGGGAATCGTGGCTCTACACCTACACACACTCTAGGTACACTTAGAGTAGGGTTCTCATAGTAGGAGTACACTTGATTACTGCTTTGTTTTATATGGCTGCATATATACATTGTTTTAGCACCATGATGGAACTATATCTACTATTCATGCTTTTGGTTCTTATAATCACTTTTATCATTGCAGCACATGTATTCTATAAGAGAATACTGTTGGTTCAATAAATATATTGAAAATGTCCCACTGTGTATTCTCTGTATGTTTCTCTGAGAATAAGTGAGCATGAGTGACTGAGTGAAAGGTTCTGTACTGTTTCCAGGATTCCTGAGGGGACAGGATTGTCATGTTCAGTGGTTGCCAGAAACCATTCGTTGCCTCGTAGTTTGGGGGGCTTACGATGGCACTGTGAGCTAGCTGGTCTATAGGCCAACATATCCTACCGGTGTGTCCAGAATTAGTCTTGACACCAAGCCCCTAGTTTATGAAGTCCAAACAATGCGCAGATCCTACGGATTAGTAGGAACTACACGACATGGCCCCGCCAACATTGGTTGGGTTCTTAATTAACGGTCAATATGAGTAGTTCAGTCGTGCTTTCTCAGAGACCCCTACTTACATTTAAACCGGAGATGTCTGTAGTGGGAAGGGAAATAAATCTGCCTCAGCTGAGAAGGTAAACCCTATGTATTGGGTATAAGTTAATCAAGCTTGGAGGATTAGAAGTTCCCACATTGTGCATACCAAATTTCCACTGAAATTATTTCAATTAAGTAAACTTTTCTCTTCACATAATGTCCATAAAAGGAGAAGCAGGTGAAGACATTGAACAGCAGGTAGCGGCTCTAAATATTTCAGAAAATTGCAGGCAGGCAGTTACTATAAGCTAGTATGCCATGGCTCCCGGCAATGGGTGGAGATGTTACCTTTGTGGTTGAGTTACACATAGCATTCAGAACAGAGGTATTCTACTCTTGGGTTAAATTCCGGCCTGCAGATGCGCACACACGGTTGTTTCACTAATACATTGAAGTTGAACCACCTGACGAGTATTTCTCATACGTGGACTTAGAAGTCCCATTAACTTACCAAGAGCATATTCATTTATTTAAAGGTGCCCTAACCCATACCACAGAACATACGAGACTCGGTCCGCTCAGCAGAGAAGGAGCAACCTGGCCGGTCTTAGCTTCATAGACAACGCATCCATACTGTCGGGCGCATCCTGGGCCTTTAACATTGCGGGCGGTGCTGCTGGCTGCAGCACCGTCCGAAATGTTAAAGGTGCTTGCACCGCATTTCCCTGCACCACATGGCAGGCACCGTGCGGTGCCTGTCACTTGGTGCATGGAAATGCAGGGGGGTACCATGGGTACCCCCCAGTGCAGCGACATCCCCCCCCCCCAAGTGGGCCCGCACCGGGCCCCCAAACCCAATCCCCGCCAGCCTTTCCATGGCGGCATCGCCACCATGGAAAGGCTTCTACACAGACACATCCTAATATGGTGGACGGTGCCTGCTAGGCACCACCACCATATTAGTGGCCCTGCTCCGCCTGCCAGGCAATCGGTGCGATTGCCACCGGTGGAAAAGCGGCGGATGGACTTTGCGTCCGCCGCGATACCCACCGCCATCCTAATATGGCGGTGGGTAAGTCTCATTGTGATGGCGGAACGATCGCCCGGCGGTGGCGATCGTTCCACCATCGTAATGAGCCCCTAAATGCTGCTATGGGAAAGAGTCCCACCAGCGGGGAGCAAATACTGTTCTGGATAGCACAAAGAACAGCGCAGCTTGAAGCAGTTTTTCCCCATACAGAACTGCAGGAAAAACACAGAATACTAACAATGTGTTTGCCAATGGTGATGGCTCCCCCAATAGAAGATTGTGACACTTGGGGTACAATCTTCGCTTCTGTTTATATCAGAACACATGGTACCCCTTCTATAGCAGCTATACCAGACGTCCTGAAACAAATACAAAATGAGTACGGGGCAGAGCCTGCCCTAGATCTGGGGATAAAACTGATGGGCAATTTTGCCAAGGTATCAGCCATTATGTTAAGTAACATAAAAGGGGAGGCAGCAGAGGTAGCTATACACCAACGCCTGAAGGAATTCACTCCTGCATTGCAGGAGCGAGAATTGCCTAAGATAATCTGGGAGCCAGACCTGGTAAACCAATAGTTAAGAGCAATTCTTAAAAGGACAACTCTAAGCAAGCACCCGATACTTCAAAGAACAGGAGCACACCGAGAGAAAATACAACTTGAGGAACCGTGACAATCTTAGGAAGCCTGGCAGGTATCGGGACACTGATACACCTTCATCTCGTTCCTTTCAGGTGACATCCAAAAAGCATTCAGAGAGACAGACGGTCAGAGCACAGATCGGAAGAGCAAGTCAAGCTGAAAATGGAGACACATCACACTTCGGACTACATCATTAAACAGGAAGACAAACAAAAGACTTCTAAACCACAATTTAAAAAGAAGAAGGTAGCGGAAGACAAACAGGAAGACAAACAAAAGACTTCTAAACCACAATTTAAAAAGAAGAAGGTAGCGGGGATTAAAATTAGAAATGCCCAGGCTAGTGAGGACTCTTCTTCTGAATGGGGAATGGGCAGTGACAATGCTGGACAGCGCAGCAGAAGTCACAATAGCTCGCCAGAACCTGATGGATTATTAGTAGTGCTGAATGAGCATATCACGGTGGAAACACCTGATACAAGGGTAAGTGTCCCACATCGTTTATATGAAATAACGCTTCGAATGGAGGGGGATATACACAGGCAAGTAAAGGGTCTCTTTTGGGAGAACCTGACCTACGGTTATGACATTCTTTTGGCCGAAACGTATTGGCCAACTGATTTCGTAGTGGATTGCCCAATAGGGGAAGAAGTTATTTTACCTGCTTTCTCCGACCTCGTACCTGAATCAGTTAAAAATTCATACGTCCCTAATGGGGTGAGCAGCCTTATTCAAAATGATGGCGCTGCCACGATTCCTGTATATTCTACAAAACACCCCGTGTAAAATACCATATATCTTCTTTAAACAGATAGACACCGAACTGAGACTGCTTTTGTGGGACGGAAGTCAGGCTAGAATTGCCCTACACAAGCTGCAGCGTAATGTCTACGAGGGAGGACTGGCAATTCCAGATATTAAAAAGTATTATTGGGCAGCGCAACTTATAAGCATCAACGAGTGGGTGTTTGCGGGAAGATAGGAACCTGCATATAGAATGGATCGACACTACATGGGAGAGGGAGGATACCTAGCTGCGCTTTATGGGCGGCACATGAGTAGTGTACTACCCACACATACTGAGGCGACAGTAGAAGTCTGGAGGGAAGCTACCACATTCCTAGGTTGGAAAGGCAAGTTGACTGAACGAACGCCACTATGGGTCGGCGACCAACTAAAGGAGGTGGGCCAACTAAATGGATTCCAGCAATGGCAAACCATAGGGATTGAATACCTGGGAGACATGTGGAGAGGGCGTAAAATGATAAGCTTCGAGGACCTGAAAATAGAGTACCAAATGTCACACAAGGAGTTCCTACGTTATCTGCAGTCAAGCCATGCACTAAAGAGGCATGTATTGGATGGGGAACAAATAGCAGAATACACTCCAATTGAAGACAGGCTGCTCATGGACCCCATGCTCGAATAGGCTGTTTCACTGGTGTATAAAACGATAATGAACAACTCTCCTGACACCATGACGGCTCTTAGGGAGGCCTGGACAAGAGATTTAGAGACGTTAGATGATGATGACTGGACAGAGGCGATTCAGAGTCCAAGAGAGGTGGCGATCATGTCACGATTCCGGTTGATACAGTTGCGTATACTGCATAGATCATACACCTCTAAGGTGCTCCTGCACCGGATTGGATGCAGTGATATGGACCAGTGTACACAGGACTGTGGGGAAGCGAGCACCTTCTTTCATATACAACAGATACAACAGTTCTGGAAGGAAGCCATACATGTCATGTCAGAAGTAATTGAGCAAGAGGTTCCATGTGAGGCCAAATGGCATATTCTTTGTGTGACCGGGGAGGTAAAATGGCCAAAATACGCCAAGCTATGGCTTATGACAGCAAGCATCATTGCTAAACGCAATATAGCGAGGGAGTGGGGGGCGAGCCAGCCACAGAGTGTGATGAAATGGCAGGAAGACCTGAACTGGTGCTGCAACGCCGAAAAGTTGGTGTTCCGGGGGATGGGGTGCCCAAAGAAATGGGACAAAATATGGGGAAGCTGGATACAATACAGAGGACTTTAACTGTCTGCCAGTAAGCCTGGTGCAGGAGAAAAAGGGGAAAATATGTACTGTACCATAGTGAAATGTACTAGACTTAGCATTGCTATAATGATCTTGTCCTGTATACAATAGGATGTAAATAAGCGAAAATAGTAACAATGTAAATGTACGGAGTGTACCTGTTGACTGTCATGCTGCCGGGTTTTGTTTACTTAATAAACAGATTTACAAAAAAAAATCATGCGTGCAGGAGTGGGTGTTAGCACTAGCTCCTGCACTTTACCACAATCATGCTGGGTGGGATGATGCATCACCTCATCATGAAATCCCATTAAAATCGGTTCCTCAACCACAGAGACAATACCCAATAAAGCATGAAGCAAATAAACAAGTCAGGGAGATCCTAGATCAACTTGAGTACCAGGGTGTGATAGAGAATTGCACCTCACCTACGAATAATCCCTTGTTTCCGGTAATGAGATCCGATAATTCATATTGCCTGGTCTTAGATTACAGACATTTAATAAACGCATCCACACGTACATTTGCAGTACAAAATGCACATAGTGCCGCACTGTTGAATAACATTATGCGGAAAAAATATAAGCCAACACTAGACATCTCAAATGGATTTTCTACCAAAATATAGCACCTGGGAGCACGTATTTGACAGCATTCTCAGAGCTAGGTTCTCAACGCCAATTTTGTTGATGACCCCAGGGGTATAAGACTAGCCCTGGGCTGTTTTCAGCCGGGCTAACAGAGTTACTTCAACATTTTGATGAGGAGGCATTGTCCTATGTAAATTACATCTATCTGACAGACAGTGAACTAATGGAACACTTGTATAGCGTGAACAACATAATACTTGGGTTTGCTCACCTGGGTTACAAATTCAATTTAAAAAAATCAAAAATTGCCCACCTCAGTGTCCTATTTCTAGGGTACGCGCTTGTAAAAAAATGTGCACTGCTCCAACCTCCAACGACTCTGAAGAGACTACAATTCATTTTTGGATTTTTTAATTTTGGCAGGACATACATTTTGGATTACGCAGAAAGGGTGAAACCTTTCTACGATCTAATTAGACCTGATTTTTCAGTTCATCATTGGACACTGGAACATACAGATATTCTGCGTATCGTACAAGCTGACATGATAGCTTCTAAACATTTACACACGCGTGTTAACACAACTAACCTGGTTATCCGCGTAGTCGCTGGACCAACTGGGTACACCTATATCACTTACAATGAAGGCGATACAGTCCCTATTGCATACAAATCACATTTGTACACGAACGCTGAAATGCGTTTTGCACCAACTGAGAAGATACTTACAGCGATACCGACTGCTGTAGTGAGAGAGAGAGAACTAGCGCAGGGGAAATGCATAATTGCTGTGACCCCGGTATCGACCCAAGAGGCCGTTACAAAAGTAAGCACCCAAATGCTAAAGCACTACATCCACGATGGATTCAATGGGCTAACTCCCTCACTGCAACAGATGTAGATTACAGATTCGATTCTACATTACAAACACAAGCATTTCTGCAGTACGAACAAAAATATCCTCTGCCGAATGAAATTTTGCCTCTAGATTGATATGAATGCATCATTTATACCGATGGTTCTGCCCAGCCTGCCGTAGGAATGAAGCAGCAATATTTGGCGGCATGCACAATTGTAAAAGGGCGCATGCATGACGGAAAGTTCCGTCTTGGGAAAACACACCCAGTCCCTAGGGGACTGTACGGCGCAGCTGGCGGAATTAAAAGCATTAATACTGGCACTTCAAAATACGGATTGTGAAGTCCCCTCACTAATTGTGTGTGATTCATTTTACTGTGTCCAGTCCTATAATGAATATTTACATTATTGGGACCAGATTGGATTTAGGGATTTCATACATTGAGTCATCAACGTGTTGGCGTTCACGTTGAAGGGAATTCGATGGTGGATGAAGCCGCCAAGGCAACAGTTCGTACTGCTGCCGTTGCTGCAATAACTCACTCCAGTACATGGATAGACGAACAACTATGATAGCTGCCAATGCCACGCGCAACAGCTCAGCCCTCCCGAAAGGCTTTTCACTCAAGTACTCCTACAAGTTAGATGGACAAAACATTCCGTATGCTCAGATTCCAGGAGTGGGGGATAGAGTAATACCAAACACTGATCGCAGATCGGGATTGATACTAGCTGCACATGAGGGTCTGGGTTCAGCTCACGGAGGGATTACTGCTACAGTTTCACTATTAAAGCAGCACTATTGGTGGCCAGGTCTTACTAAACTGACCATGGACTTTGTCCTCAAATGCGACATCTGCCAGCAGATGAAAAGCTTCACCATAGCACGTCCACCACAAACATCTTTATTGATCTCAGACAAACCTCTTGCATGTGTATATTTGGATCACTGCGGCCCCTTACACTTAGATGGGGCTTACAAGTACATCTTGGTGGCAGTAGATTCATGCTCCAGATTCCTGCGGGTCTGGCCCCAGCGCTCGGCTGACACTCAAACTGTTATAAAGGATTTGCAAGTCTTTATCGGGACATACACAATTGGCACACCACGTTCCGACCAGGGTCCGGCGTTTAGCTCTCGGGCTTACAAAGAAGCCATGGGAAGTTTGGGTGTGGCCTTGCGGTACTCCTCTCCCTACCACCCCAAGGGAAATTCGGTTTTTGAGAGGAAGAACTGTGACTTAAAGCAATCCTTAACAGCTAGGGTATTAGGTTTGGGTTCCAGAGGGCACTTAACAACATGCCAAGAAAATCCCTAGGGGGTCTTACACCTTATGAACTCTTGTTTGGGGTGAGGATGTGGGTACCCGACCTCGATAGTGTCAGCACGGTGGCGGCTGAAACTCCATTTGACATCAATGATTGTTTAGATGTTTTACAGGACCTTAAAGAATACTGAGCCTTACAAAGCAACATCCAAGTAAAATGCACCGCCACTGGGTAAGTGAAAGCAGTACCAACCAGACCTGCCTAGGTCCCGAAGATTGGGGACCTGGTCAGAGAGAAAATTGTGGACAAAAAAGAATTTGGGCCATCATACAGAGCGCCTGTACCTATCCTGGCTGTCGAAGGTACCAGAACTGTACTTCTTCCGCCGCTTACCGGTCGCTGAGACAAAAGGCTTGTCTCAATTGATCTGATCAAACCACACTATGTGACCGATTCTCAATAGTAGACAATGTGGGCTTCTGAGTAGCCGCCGCACTCCTCTCACTGCTGTACAGGAAGATCAGATAGAAGCTTTAATAATGACTGAAGACTCCACTCTACAAAAAGGGAACTGTAAACAACAATTAAATGATACTTCTTGCTTTTCAAACAACTACAACTGCACAATGAGCAAGTACAGAAATTTCAATTCGAAAAATTGACGACGTCTATGTAAACATGCCACAGATCGAGTCATCTACCAGTTCTTCAAAACTTGCTGAGCTGCCAAGAATAGACCGGACGGCGTCTGGCTACTTCGTGCATTATGACAATTTTTCATTGGATACAAGTAAACCTGAATTGCCAACACCGCCTCTCCCTTTCAAGCTATGAATGTATGTAAAAAAATACATACTTTCTTGTTCCCTAGATACATCTCTGGATTACAATTGAGTTACTTTTCCTGGTACTTTGGATTGGTATAGTGACTGTCTTTTTCCTACTTCTAAATGGACACTTTCTCCCAGGACGCTCCACAGTACAACTCGTGAACTTAGTTCTTAAGCCACATGCATTATCGCAACGTGAACAGAGGGACCTGTCCCTGGTAAACATTACAGCAGTTCCAGTTCCTGTAGGAATTGTATGGGACAGGGTATTATATGATGTGTATGGTTCTACTGAACATTTGCAAATTCCTTATCTGTTCAGAATTTCTTTAAATGACATCATCATCTCTAGTACTTTCTCTGATGATTGGGACATTGAAACTGTGCATAATTTGCTTGCAGATCTAGAGCAATCGTCTGCATTTTCTAATGATGAATTATATGATGGTACAAGTAATTATGGAGACATGTTCTGTTTTCAGCATTATGGTCACCATTTCTTACACAAAGCTAGTGTCTGTGCACAGTTTATAATTACACAAAATGGGAACACTGCCCAACACCACCGAAAGGTAGTTCAAAGACTTTTGCACAAAAGTTTGCTTATTTTTCAGGTTTTGATTAGGCCTGGGCGGTAAATTCCGTTCCGCTCGCGGAATTTGGGTAATTTGGGTAATTTCGCGTTCCGCAAAGTACGCGGAATTGCCTAAAGTTCCGCGATCCGCAGCTTCGCGGAGTTTTTTGCTTGTTCGCGCTTTTAAAATGCGTGTTCGCGAGATATTTCTCCCCGAGCACGCAAACAGCGTTCGCGAACAGGAAAAAAGCATCGCGAACGGGCGGAACAAGCAATTCCGCGTGTTCGCGGAACTTTTGCGTGCTCGCGGAGATTTTTTACCATTTCGCGGAGCTTTGCGTAGCGCGACTACGCAAATTCCGCCCACCCATCAGACCCAGTCTTGTATTATTATAGGCTTGCACCTACACCTGCAATGAAAAATATGCCTACAAACACTAAACTGATATATTCTGCTTCCTTTATTTCCCAACTGTCTACACAGGGTTTCAACTTTTGGAAAGACACCATCTAAACTAAATCTGTCTGGGGGGCAAAAGATAAGCAGGTTCAGGGAACAGAGGCTTTATTTAGGGCATGCCTCATACCACATCAAGTGATTTTCCTAAACAAAACAGTGTAACAAACCTCTTGTCTTGGTATAGCAAAAATTAAGGATTTGAATGCACCACGTATTCTCATATTCTCACGCTTTGAGAATTGGCAGCACTTAACACACTTCAGTAATGATACACTAGATACCATGATACGTAATGGTTCTTTCAATTCATCAGAACCCAATAGGAAGGGATGGTTGGTTTGGCCGAGAAACACAAACAGGTGTCAATCTAGATTCCAGGATAACAGCGAAGGATTTAGGATCAATAGGCCTGATCAGTGATATGTACAGACAGAGCATTCGGGATGGTGACGTCATATAGTGTTGGGAAGTTGTGCCTGGATTGGCTAAAGACCTCAACACCTTCCCAGGGGAAGTGACACTAGTCCCTTCTTTCTGATGACCTGGATCTCAGGGATTTTTTTATTTGGTCCCCGGAACCCACGCCAAAAGCGCTTTTTGTATGGTACATACAATGAGCTGTGGAAGATTTTTTAACAGGAAACTGCTGAGAGATTGCGTGAGATCGACAGGGTTAACTTAGAAAAGGCTTTGGCTGTGGTTGACAATGGTATGACCACATTATCATCCAGTATTTATTCACTGGGCAACATAGTGTCTTCCGCTATTGACATAATACAGCAAGACATGTCTATTTTACAACATGGACAGTCACAATCACGTTCAATCACAATACTGGGCTGGACGTTATAAACGTTATGCTCTGGCCATGGCCATGGCGTTACATCAATAGTACAAATCTGTTTTTGGCATACAATCTAACAGAAAGACAGATAACAATGGCACGCAGAGATGCGAAATATACCATGTTGCACATTGAAAAATTAGACCAATTACCTTTCACCGTGGCTGAGACACCATCCACTGACTGGATAATCCATGGTTAAATCACCCTACTAGTCACGACGTTCCAATTCCAATACTGTCTCCAATACCAACAGGTAGGCAGATACGAAGCGCTAGGGGAAGGTTATGTGCATGAGTATTGGGAATTGCCGTTCAGGTTTAGATGCAGGAATGGGGACACAGAGGTTTTCCTTAGTGGTTCCAATTGTGAGGATGCTTTAAGCGGTTCCATAGTCTGCAAGGACATTTCTCTCCACAGGGCATGCAATGTTTCAGTGGCAAACTTGTTTTGTTATCTAAAGGGTTCCCCAGCTGCTGTGATTTATCCGGTGTTCAGGCTGCTCTCGAATGGGAGCTATTTGATGCCGAGTGATCAAGGTTGCTGCAGAATGGAACCAGGCATCGCTTATCTAGTGATGGTTAATTCCATAGTGACTTGTACACAAGTACTGTTTCCACATGCCGGCACAGTTAGGGAGGCAACGCTATGGCCTTCGATAAATGTTTCCGACATACAGTTTGATTCTTTGAGCAAGCTGAAAGCCATGCTTTTTCAGAAGGCTGTGGCCTTAAATTCAGCCAGAGAGACGTTTGATCTCCAGGTTGCAAGGTCCTCGTCTGAGATACAGACATTACTCCACACTAATTTCCCGCTGCATTATGGGAAGCTGGTCCACCATATCTTTAACATGTCTGATACAAAGGGAATAGTGCACTTTTTTAAGTGTATTGACTCTGGTTTGGTTAGCACCTTGCTACGATTTTTGGAGTTATACCATCTTTCATACACTCTGTGTTGGGAAGCGTTTTTAGAGGACTCCCGCTTGTCCTGCTACTTGTAGCTAGGATCCTGATTTTATTTTATCTGCTCCGCAATGGACGTCCCAGTTCAGCCCGGAATGGAGACAGCACTGCTAGTGCTGCGTTGCCGTGAGCGCATGGTACACTGCTTCGGCACACCTCAACTTCAAGAACTAATCGAGCATTGGTTCTTATACTTCAGGCCTGTCTGGCTTGACTGCATACAACCTGTCTTCCGCTGTCTGCTTTGCAGCCACAAATGCATCCTGGATATATGTCTCGAATCAGAATTGGTCGCGCCACCAGACATTGAAGTATTGATGGACCCCTTAATGGCCCATGCGTATTGCTGTCCCGAGCGTATTCCTTTGATGATGAATGCATTCTTAGAGCCACACTGGGATGCTTCATCTCTTAGTGAAGTGAACAACGGCTCTGCAGAAAACTTATGGGATACAACACCTCCCTCAGCGGCTGCTGTGGGAACTGGATAGAATCACCTTTGCTCCATAAACATGCTACGAGGTGCGCCTCTAGGAACGTCTGCGGCTGTGGGTAACAGCAATGTTGCGTCTACCACTTGGAACACATAAGCAATTGGCCTTTTCCCTGTGGGAATTTATTTTTTCTTGTTAAACAAAATGAAATGAACTAAAACAACTTTTGCTTTTTCTAGGCACCATGGCTTTCTGAGTGCTTGGGATCTCAAATGATATAAATGACTTAAAAACATTTAAATAAAGATTTTAGAGGGAAGCCCACTTTTTAAATACTTTTAAGAATAGATTTTAACGTTTTTAGAATTGTATGCTGGCTTTTAGATAGCTTTTAGGATATCGACCCTTAGTATAATGAGTGAGTGTTATATTCCCAAGTTAGGCCCATGTAGTGAAGCAGCTTATTTCTTAAATTGTCCTCACAAATTACATTTTCAGCTGTGACAATGTTGGATTAGTTTCCCTGAAACTAAACTTGTTTACTCTTCTGGCTTCGCACAACATTATCACAACGCCCTGAACAAGGTCTTGTTTCACACTATGCACAAATGTCATCATTATCTTCATCCACGGGGCGGCAGGGCGGTCTACATATCCATAATATCACTAATCTATACGCACATCGCAAGGCTGCTTTCTATTATAAAAGATTAGCACCCCGATAGATTAGCAGAGGAGGCACTCCAGCTGACACCAGAGATTCTTGCATGCAGAGAAATCACCATGCAGTGGTCAGACATCTCATGAGGGGCGTCCAGTTCGTGACCAAGATGGGATCCTTCATTCTCATCCACCAGGTAATGGGGTTCGATCATCCCTTGGGGGGATTCTTGGTTCTACACCTCCACACACTCTAGGTACACTTAGAGTAGGGTTAGCATAGTAGGAGTACGCTTGATTACTGCTTTGTTTTATATGCCTGCATATATACATTGTTTTAGCACCATGGTGGAACTATATCTACTATTCACGCTTTTGGTGCTTATAATCACTTTTATCTGCTTCTGTCTATTAATCATTGCAGCTCATAGATTCTATATGAGAATACCGTTGGTTCAATAAATATATTGAAAACGTCCCACTGTGTATTCTCTGTATATTTCTCTCTCTGAGAATAAGTGAGCACGAGTGACTGAGTGAAAGGTTCTGTACTGTTTCCACGATCCCTGAGGTGACAGGGTTGTCATGTTCAGTAGTTGCCAGAAACCATTCTTTCCCTGGTAGGTTAAGTGGGCTTACGGTGGCACTGTGTGCTAGCTGGTCTATAGGCCAACATATCCTGCGGGAGTGTCCGGAATCAGTCTTGACACCAAGCCTCTAGTATATGCTCTCCAAACAACGCGCAGATCCTACGGATTAGTAGGAACTACACAACAGTATGACCAGTTTATAGTGTTCCTCATCCCCGCTGATGAGACAGGACGAGTCCTTGTTGCGGTTAGGTTTGATCTTAAGATTGATACCATTGATGAGCAGTTTATCTTGAAAGAAAAGGGTTGAACGTATACCACTCAGGAGGTCAAGCTGCCTACTGCCGAAGGCAACGGTTGCTCTTTTTCCAAAGCCTCGATTGTCACGGTCCAGCTCCTTGTCTTCAAAATGTGCATAAGTATCCTTGTAGAAGATCCCTCCTTAAAGGTGTGTGTCCAGGGCATCGTGGCTGTAATTTAGAATACTCTCAATGTAGGCTCTGTAGGCATACACGTTATCACTATGCGTGATGAGTCGATCACCGAGGGTAATGTCCGCCTGATTAAACATGGTCACGGTGGGGTAAGCGATCGTCGCCACTTTAGCGGTGGCCTGTATGTTGGCACCGCCCGCTTTTGCGATTTTCCAAACAAGATGCAGCAGAGTATGGTTGAGATCCTGATACCTATCCATGGACCCGGACACAAAAAACTATCAGCGCCAATGGCCTCAAAGCGGCTAGAGGCGATACTTCCATGAAAGAACTGTTTTCAATACTGTTATGAGTGGGCTTTAGAGAAAACAAGTCTAACTCTGATTTGGTGCATTCTCCCGAAGCGCAAAGTACAAAGGCCACGTTTCAGGTTGTTGGGTTTAAAAAAATATTTACGCTAGGGGGTGTTCTCTTGTTCTTCAAAGCTCTCTTCCGTCTTACGGATCTTCTTATGTGAGGGCTTATTGAAGAGCGCCTCCTTTTTTATAGGAAGCCAATGGACCTCTACGCCTCGAAGACCTTTGCTTCCTTTTAATACTTGTGCTTGGCCTGTACACAAGTCCAGCTCTTTCTTGGGGTTGTTTGGTTATGCGTTCAGCGACAGCAGAAGTCACAGATCCCACCACATCCTGGGTAATGTCCGAGGCCGCAGCTTTAACGTGGGGTTATGCAATTTCATAGCCTCTTCTCAAGAAAGGCATGGCTCTTCTAAACTAACTACAGAAAAAAACTCCAAGTTCCGCCTCGTACATAACAGGTGTAGGAAAGTAGGATCTTTCTGGCATAGACACCCCCACTTATTGCCTTGTGTCAGTGTGTTTTGACTATAGTTCTCTGGGATCCTGCAAACCAGGACTTAGGTAGGGAGGGGTGCTTCCGAGCACCACCAGACTGCATTGAAGGACACATTTGGTGCCCTCCTTGCATAAACCAGTTTTGCCGTGAAACTACACAAAGGACAGCGGAGTGTTCACCCTCCCCCTGTCCAGCTCCTTCCTAGGGAGGTGCACAGAGCTCCTCCAGGTGGCCACTTGATTCTTCCATTTTGAATCTCTGCCCCTGGGAGCATCTGACTGGCTAGGCCAGCGAGTAGCATCCCTGCCCTTCCCAGATAGGTGGGTCACCGCAGAAGACGTCCTTCCCCCTTTTAGGGTTACTTAAGGGCTCCCCTGAGGATGGGTCCTTAGAATTGTCCCGGACTTCATCTAGATTTATCAAGACCTGTCTGAAGACACTTCTGCTGTTGGACACTGGAATTCTGCTGCTGGATCGAGCCAGGACCAAAGACAAGACTGCTCTTGGTGGAAAGATTCCTGCTGCAACTTTGTTTCTGTGCTCTTCCAAGTTTCTGCATCTCCATGGCTGTGCATTCTCCAAATCAGCAAGGACTCTGCATGCATCCAAGCAAGAATTAATCTCCCTTAGAGTGAAAGAGTCAATTCCTTGCATCCGCATACACCTCGACATGGTGGACGACCGGTTTGCTGATCCTGCTGTCCCATGGACATCTCCCGGCTCTGCATCCCAGGTGGTGGTTTGTTGGCTCTTCAGAGTCCTGCCCAGTCTTCCCAGCATCTTGGAAGGCTGCACTCCCTCTCCAGATGACTTGAACTGCATCCATGTGCACCGCGTCTACTTGCCATTGCCAAGTCTTGTTGACTCTCTTCACTGAAGATCTTCGAGCTTCAAGAAAACCCAGCCTGCAGCATCGCACAACTGCAAAAATGACATCGTGCCTGTATCCTCTGCACCATGGGCCTCCATCTTCTATGTGCTGCTGCAGCTTCTCTACAACTCCCTGTGCCTGCAGCCAGAGGTTCCTTGAGGGGGCTCCAACCATTCCTGCTGGCTCTCCTGTGTTCTGACTACCAGCCCTGACTTACCCTTGCTGGGTTAGTCCCACAGACCTTGCTGGTCTGCAACCAAGCATATTTTCCTTTGACCTGACTGCTGCAATTGCCAAGGCTTGTTGGTGGTCCTGCTAGCCACTGACCCTCCTGCATTCTTCATCCGTCGT
The DNA here is from genome assembly GCA_963921515.1 of Calotriton arnoldi. Taxonomy (NCBI): domain Eukaryota; kingdom Metazoa; phylum Chordata; class Amphibia; order Caudata; family Salamandridae; genus Calotriton; species Calotriton arnoldi. The sequence goes on along the minus strand of CAWUFW010002184.1, from coordinate 2,200,109 downwards.
GTGACAGCTCATGGATGGCTCCTGTGCCCCTGCATCAACGCTTGGGCTCCACAGCTGCTTTGTCAACACCGTCGTGCTACAGCAAGTACTTCCGACAAGGGGTGGCATTGTGCTCCTGCTCCTGCTGGACACCTTAGGGTGTTTTGGACTCTGTCCCCTCTGCTTTCAGGTACTTCTCGTCCAGAATCCATGTTTGGATTCCACCCTTCTGGTCCACGAGTCATTGTAGCCGCCAGACTTCCAAGGTCCTCCATTGGCTTCAACAGGCGGTGCAACACCATTTTGTACCTATGCACCTGGGTTCCCTGGTGTAGGTGTCCTGGTTCCCTGGATATTCACAAATGGGGTGGCTCTCCAACCTTCCCTGATCCGATTGGTGTCCTTAGGGTCCTTTGGGAAGGGTCCTGAAACAAGAAAATATCAACCGTGATGTGGGCGTGGCCTGCAGGAGCAGCATGGCGGACGCGTTTTAGATCTGCTCCACTACGGATCCCCTTTATCCGTCCAATTTATACACAGCAGTACGGCATCCACTATGGTGCTGTTGGATAACAGCCCCATCAGTACCCTGAGGGCCTGCCTAGTGGCGGCGGTAGCCACAAAACGAAAGTTTAAACTTTCGGATCCTGCGACCGGCCCTAGGGGCAGAGACGGGGCCCAGTGCAATGACGTCTGAAAAGAGCGCTCGACAAGTGACCTGTGCTGGGTGGTGAGCCGGACGGAGTGTACGCGCCGTCAGAAACGGAAAGGGCTGGAGAACAGGCTGCAGGTCCTGTGGTGCCGCTGGAGCTCGTGATCCATAGCTGTGGTCCCGGGGGCCAGCCTGACTGGTGAGCCACGTGTAAAAACTGCTGAGGCAGACAGCGAGTACAGCCCACAGCGCGGAGGCAGACGGTTTCCGTCTTCTTACTCGGGCCCCTGGGGCATACTTGGCAGCGGGTGCTGAAACATCTGAGGCAGAAGAAGGTCGCTGGACGCTGGAAGGAGGACGAGTGTAATACTCGGCCGGGTGGCAGAGGTCCCTGCCTGGACTCACAGGCACTGCAACGTCCCCAGAGCAGACATCTTGTGTGCAGTTGATCCCCCACAACGACAGAGATTGCTGAGCCGAGGCCAACGCTGAAAATTACGGTGGCCCGAGTGGTGCAGCGCTGATTGCCGGGTTGACTAGGCCGGCCACGGTGCCGCGGGAGATACAGCGGTGGAGGGCTGAAGTAACGAGCGATAAACGAGCTTTGATCGGGCCCTGAGATTAGCAGGCGGTTGAGGGGGTGCGAGGACAGCTGCCAGCAGTAGGATGCTTGTTTCCGGTCCAGGGAAGACATGGCTTGGCAGTTCGTGCTGGACTGTTCCCATGAGGCACAGGGTCAGACTGATTTGCATATGGCCATGTCTGAACTGGGGTGGTGGAGTGAGCTAAAGAATGATGATGGATTAAACCCAGATCAGTTGACTGGGGGTGAGTGTTTGATTGGCTCAAACGTTCCGTCCATCATCCCCTTTTGTATCGCTTTGTTCGCCCTAAGTTGGCGGGGGTATGCCCAGACGTGGGTCCCTTGCTCACTTTGCCACTGGATTCAAGCAAGCCTGGCTGATGACGGCTGGAATGCCAGAAACCGGTCCTAGGATGCTTGTTTCCGGTCCAGGGAAGACATGGCTTGGCAGTTCGTGCTGGACTGTTCCCATGAGGCACAGGGTCAGACTGATTTGCATATGGCCATGTCTGAACTGGGGTGGTGGAGTGAGCTAAAGAATGATGATGGATTAAACCCAGATCAGTTGACTGGGGGTGAGTGTTTGATTGGCTCAAACGTTCCGTCCATCATCCCCTTTTGTATCGCTTTGTTCGCCCTAAGTTGGCGGGGGTATGCCCAGACGTGGGTCCCTTGCTCACTTTGCCACTGGATTCAAGCAAGCCTGGCTGATGACGGCTGGAATGCCAGAAACCGGTCCTAGGATGCTTGTTTCCGGTCCAGGGAAGACATGGCTTGGCAGTTCGTGCTGGACTGTTCCCATGAGGCACAGGGTCAGACTGATTTGCATATGGCCATGTCTGAACTGGGGTGGTGGAGTGAGCTAAAGAATGATGATGGATTAAACCCAGATCAGTTGACTGGGGGTGAGTGTTTGATTGGCTCAAGCGTTCCGTCCATCATCCCCTTTTGTATCGCTTTGTTCGCCCTAAGTTGGCGGGGGTATGCCCAGACGTGGGTCCCTTGCTCACTTTGCCACTGGATTCAAGCAAGCCTGGCTGATGACGGCTGGAATGCCAGAAACCGGTCCTAGGATGCTTGTTTCCGGTCCAGGGAAGACATGGCTTGGCAGTTCGTGCTGGACTGTTCCCATGAGGCACAGGGTCAGACTGATTTGCATATGGCCATGTCTGAACTGGGGTGGTGGAGTGAGCTAAAGAATGATGATGGATTAAACCCAGATCAGTTGACTGGGGGTGAGTGTTTGATTGGCTCAAACGTTCCGTCCATCATCCCCTTTTGTATCGCTTTGTTCGCCCTAAGTTGGCGGGGGTATGCCCAGACGTGGGTCCCTTGCTCACTTTGCCACTGGATTCAAGCAAGCCTGGCTGATGACGGCTGGAATGCCAGAAACCGGTCCTAGGATGCTTGTTTCCGGTCCAGGGAAGACATGGCTTGGCAGTTCGTGCTGGACTGTTCCCATGAGGCACAGGGTCAGACTGATTTGCATATGGCCATGTCTGAACTGGGGTGGTGGAGTGAGCTAAAGAATGATGATGGATTAAACCCAGATCAGTTGACTGGGGGTGAGTGTTTGATTGGCTCAAACGTTCCGTCCATCATCCCCTTTTGTATCGCTTTGTTCGCCCTAAGTTGGCGGGGTATGCCCAGACGTGGGTCCCTTGCTCACTTTGCCACTGGATTCAAGCAAGCCTGGCTGATGACGGCTGGAATGCCAGAAACCGGTCCTAGGATGCTTGTTTCCGGTCCAGGGAAGACATGGCTTGGCAGTTCGTGCTGGACTGTTCCCATGAGGCACAGGGTCAGACTGATTTGCATATGGCCATGTCTGAACTGGGGTGGTGGAGTGAGCTAAAGAATGATGATGGATTAAACCCAGATCAGTTGACTGGGGGTGAGTGTTTGATTGGCTCAAACGTTCCGTCCATCATCCCCTTTTGTATCGCTTTGTTCGCCCTAAGTTGGCGGGGGTATGCCCAGACGTGGGTCCCTTGCTCACTTTGCCACTGGATTCAAGCAAGCCTGGCTGATGACGGCTGGAATGCCAGAAACCGGTCCTAGGATGCTTGTTTCCGGTCCAGGGAAGACATGGCTTGGCAGTTCGTGCTGGACTGTTCCCATGAGGCACAGGGTCAGACTGATTTGCATATGGCCATGTCTGAACTGGGGTGGTGGAGTGAGCTAAAGAATGATGATGGATTAAACCCAGATCAGTTGACTGGGGGTGAGTGTTTGATTGGCTCAAACGTTCCGTCCATCATCCCCTTTTGTATCGCTTTGTTCGCCCTAAGTTGGCGGGGGTATGCCCAGACGTGGGTCCCTTGCTCACTTTGCCACTGGATTCAAGCAAGCCTGGCTGATGACGGCTGGAATGCCAGAAACCGGTCCTAGGATGCTTGTTTCCGGTCCAGGGAAGACATGGCTTGGCAGTTCGTGCTGGACTGTTCCCATGAGGCACAGGGTCAGACTGATTTGCATATGGCCATGTCTGAACTGGGGTGGTGGAGTGAGCTAAAGAATGATGATGGATTAAACCCAGATCAGTTGACTGGGGGTGAGTGTTTGATTGGCTCAAACGTTCCGTCCATCATCCCCTTTGTATCGCTTTGTTCGCCCTAAGTTGGCGGGGTATGCCCAGACGTGGGTCCCTTGCTCACTTTGCCACTGGATTCAAGCAAGCCTGGCTGATGACGGCTGGAATGCCAGAAACCGGTCCTAGGATGCTTGTTTCCGGTCCAGGGAAGACATGGCTTGGCAGTTCGTGCTGGACTGTTCCCATGAGGCACAGGGTCAGACTGATTTGCATATGGCCATGTCTGAACTGGGGTGGTGGAGTGAGCTAAAGAATGATGATGGATTAAACCCAGATCAGTTGACTGGGGGTGAGTGTTTGATTGGCTCAAGCGTTCCGTCCATCATCCCTTTTGTATCGCTTTGTTCGCCCTAAGTTGGCGGGGGTATGCCCAGACGTGGGTCCCTTGCTCACTTTGCCACTGGATTCAAGCAAGCCTGGCTGATGACGGCTGGAATGCCAGAAACCGGTCCTAGGATGCTTGTTTCCGGTCCAGGGAAGACATGGCTTGGCAGTTCGTGCTGGACTGTTCCCATGAGGCACAGGGTCAGACTGATTTGCATATGGCCATGTCTGAACTGGGGTGGTGGAGTGAGCTAAAGAATGATGATGGATTAAACCCAGATCAGTTGACTGGGGGTGAGTGTTTGATTGGCTCAAACGTTCCGTCCATCATCCCCTTTTGTATCGCTTTGTTCGCCCTAAGTTGGCGGGGGTATGCCCAGACGTGGGTCCCTTGCTCACTTTGCCACTGGATTCAAGCAAGCCTGGCTGATGACGGCTGGAATGCCAGAAACCGGTCCTAGGATGCTTGTTTCCGGTCCAGGGAAGACATGGCTTGGCAGTTCGTGCTGGACTGTTCCCATGAGGCACAGGGTCAGACTGATTTGCATATGGCCATGTCTGAACTGGGGTGGTGGAGTGAGCTAAAGAATGATGATGGATTAAACCCAGATCAGTTGACTGGGGGTGAGTGTTTGATTGGCTCAAGCGTTCCGTCCATCATCCCCTTTTGTATCGCTTTGTTCGCCCTAAGTTGGCGGGGTATGCCCAGACGTGGGTCCCTTGCTCACTTTGCCACTGGATTCAAGCAAGCCTGGCTGATGACGGCTGGAATGCCAGAAACCGGTCCTAGGATGCTTGTTTCCGGTCCAGGGAAGACATGGCTTGGCAGTTCGTGCTGGACTGTTCCCATGAGGCACAGGGTCAGACTGATTTGCATATGGCCATGTCTGAACTGGGGTGGTGGAGTGAGCTAAAGAATGATGATGGATTAAACCCAGATCAGTTGACTGGGGGTGAGTGTTTGATTGGCTCAAACGTTCCGTCCATCATCCCTTTTGTATCGCTTTGTTCGCCCTAAGTTGGCGGGGGTATGCCCAGACGTGGGTCCCTTGCTCACTTTGCCACTGGATTCAAGCAAGCCTGGCTGATGACGGCTGGAATGCCAGAAACCGGTCCTAGGATGCTTGTTTCCGGTCCAGGGAAGACATGGCTTGGCAGTTCGTGCTGGACTGTTCCCATGAGGCACAGGGTCAGACTGATTTGCATATGGCCATGTCTGAACTGGGGTGGTGGAGTGAGCTAAAGAATGATGATGGATTAAACCCAGATCAGTTGACTGGGGGTGAGTGTTTGATTGGCTCAAACGTTCCGTCCATCATCCCCTTTTGTATCGCTTTGTTCGCCCTAAGTTGGCGGGGTATGCCCAGACGTGGGTCCCTTGCTCACTTTGCCACTGGATTCAAGCAAGCCTGGCTGATGACGGCTGGAATGCCAGAAACCGGTCCTAGGATGCTTGTTTCCGGTCCAGGGAAGACATGGCTTGGCAGTTCGTGCTGGACTGTTCCCATGAGGCACAGGGTCAGACTGATTTGCATATGGCCATGTCTGAACTGGGGTGGTGGAGTGAGCTAAAGAATGATGATGGATTAAACCCAGATCAGTTGACTGGGGGTGAGTGTTTGATTGGCTCAAACGTTCCGTCCATCATCCCCTTTTGTATCGCTTTGTTCGCCCTAAGTTGGCGGGGGTATGCCCAGACGTGGGTCCCTTGCTCACTTTGCCACTGGATTCAAGCAAGCCTGGCTGATGACGGCTGGAATGCCAGAAACCGGTCCTAGGATGCTTGTTTCCGGTCCAGGGAAGACATGGCTTGGCAGTTCGTGCTGGACTGTTCCCATGAGGCACAGGGTCAGACTGATTTGCATATGGCCATGTCTGAACTGGGGTGGTGGAGTGAGCTAAAGAATGATGATGGATTAAACCCAGATCAGTTGACTGGGGGTGAGTGTTTGATTGGCTCAAACGTTCCGTCCATCATCCCCTTTTGTATCGCTTTGTTCGCCCTAAGTTGGCGGGGGTATGCCCAGACGTGGGTCCCTTGCTCACTTTGCCACTGGATTCAAGCAAGCCTGGCTGATGACGGCTGGAATGCCAGAAACCGGTCCTAGGATGCTTGTTTCCGGTCCAGGGAAGACATGGCTTGGCAGTTCGTGCTGGACTGTTCCCATGAGGCACAGGGTCAGACTGATTTGCATATGGCCATGTCTGAACTGGGGTGGTGTAGTGAGCTAAAGAATGATGATGGATTAAACCCAGATCAGTTGACTGGGGGTGAGTGTTTGATTGGCTCAAACGTTCCGTCCATCATCCCCTTTGTATCGCTTTGTTCGCCCTAAGTTGGCGGGGGTATGCCCAGACGTGGGTCCCTTGCTCACTTTGCCACTGGATTCAAGCAAGCCTGGCTGATGACGGCTGGAATGCCAGAAACCGGTCCTAGGATGCTTGTTTCCGGTCCAGGGAAGACATGGCTTGGCAGTTCGTGCTGGACTGTTCCCATGAGGCACAGGGTCAGACTGATTTGCATATGGCCATGTCTGAACTGGGGTGGTGGAGTGAGCTAAAGAATGATGATGGATTAAACCCAGATCAGTTGACTGGGGGTGAGTGTTTGATTGGCTCAAACGCTCCGTCCATCATCCCCTTTTGTATCGCTTTGTTCGCCTAAGTTGGCGGGGGTATGCCCAGACGTGGGTCCCTTGCTCACTTTGCCACTGGATTCAAGCAAGCCTGGCTGATGACGGCTGGAATGCCAGAAACCGGTCCTAGGATGCTTGTTTCCGGTCCAGGGAAGACATGGCTTGGCAGTTCGTGCTGGACTGTTCCCATGAGGCACAGGGTCAGACTGATTTGCATATGGCCATGTCTGAACTGGGGTGGTGGAGTGAGCTAAAGAATGATGATGGATTAAACCCAGATCAGTTGACTGGGGGTGAGTGTTTGATTGGCTCAAACGTTCCGTCCATCATCCCCTTTTGTATCGCTTTGTTCGCCCTAAGTTGGCGGGGGTATGCCCAGACGTGGGTCCCTTGCTCACTTTGCCACTGGATTCAAGCAAGCCTGGCTGATGACGGCTGGAATGCCAGAAACCGGTCCTAGGATGCTTGTTTCCGGTCCAGGGAAGACATGGCTTGGCAGTTCGTGCTGGACTGTTCCCATGAGGCACAGGGTCAGACTGATTTGCATATGGCCATGTCTGAACTGGGGTGGTGGAGTGAGCTAAAGAATGATGATGGATTAAACCCAGATCAGTTGACTGGGGGTGAGTGTTTGATTGGCTCAAACGTTCCGTCCATCATCCCCTTTGTATCGCTTTGTTCGCCCCTAAGTTGGCGGGGGTATGCCCAGACGTGGGTCCCTTGCTCACTTTGCCACTGGATTCAAGCAAGCCTGGCTGATGACGGCTGGAATGCCAGAAACCGGTCCTAGGATGCTTGTTTCCGGTCCAGGGAAGACATGGCTTGGCAGTTCGTGCTGGACTGTTCCCATGAGGCACAGGGTCAGACTGATTTGCATATGGCCATGTCTGAACTGGGGTGGTGGAGTGAGCTAAAGAATGATGATGGATTAAACCCAGATCAGTTGACTGGGGGTGAGTGTTTGATTGGCTCAAACGTTCCGTCCATCATCCCCTTTTGTATCGCTTTGTTCGCCCTAAGTTGGCGGGGGTATGCCCAGACGTGGGTCCCTTGCTCACTTTGCCACTGGATTCAAGCAAGCCTGGCTGATGACGGCTGGAATGCCAGAAACCGGTCCTAGGATGCTTGTTTCCGGTCCAGGGAAGACATGGCTTGGCAGTTCGTGCTGGACTGTTCCCATGAGGCACAGGGTCAGACTGATTTGCATATGGCCATGTCTGAACTGGGGTGGTGGAGTGAGCTAAAGAATGATGATGGATTAAACCCAGATCAGTTGACTGGGGGTGAGTGTTTGATTGGCTCAAACGTTCCGTCCATCATCCCCTTTTGTATTGCCAGCAGGAGGTTGGCAGATGCAGCTGGGAAGGACACGAGGAGGCCAGGCCACCGTAAGCAGTAAGTCCATGCCCGTCCCCGCTGACACGGAGACGCGCTAATTATTTGCGCATGGAGAGCCACGACAATGGGGCCTCCCACTGATCGGAGGAATTGGAGTAGTGGTTTGCGGTGCAAGCCACAGTGCAGGGAACGCTGACAGCCCGAGCCAGTGATGGGTGGAGGCAAGGGACAACCAACGCAGGGCGAGCAGAGAGCGAGGGGCTTGCATGCCTGCAGGCATACTCAGTCAACCAATTACTGTACATTGCATAGTCTGCTGCACCCGGAAGGAGCTTGCGATAGTGTATTGGTGGCAGCACAGAGTGACTAGCGGGCCTGGAGCCCCCCCTTGATACGGGAAGACAGCATGGACTACTGATTACTGCACAGAGGCCCTAGAAGAGCCTTGAGGTGCACTGCCCTGTTCTCAGGTTGTTGTGGCGGAGCGTCCCGGAGTTGTGAGTGACATTGCCCTCCCGCTCCCAGACACCTCCTAGGTGGAACCCATGTGCGGGCCACTGGAGCCATCTACAGGGGACATCAACATCTGGTGGCAAGTCAAAAGCCCATGGGTTGATCCCACAACACTGTAATCCACGGGGCCACGCCGACAGTAGGACTTGACATCTATATCACTTGCCTCACCCACACAGAAGTGTGTTCAAGGGGATGGGCCAGACGAGGGGGACTGGAACCCACACCTCCTCACACTCATCAGGTACGATGGACACAGAACACCCAACACACACAGACCCCCCGGAAGACAGGTTAGACGTGATACTAAATGCAATTGAGAGATCCCGTGCGTCCCTGGAATCTAAAATAGACAATGTGGCAGCTGATCTCACGCTTCTGCATGCAGATCATAGAAAGCTATCAGACCGGGTGACAGCAACGGAGCATACCCTATCAGAACTGCAAGTGACGGACTTAATTGAAAAGCAGCAAAAGGCGCAGGAAAATAGAATCCGGTACCTGGAGGACAGGATTGAAGACGCACAGGGCTGCTCAAGGCGGAATAACGTCCGCCTGATAGTTTTGCCGGAGGGTGCTTTTATGGAACAATGGATCAAGGACCTGTTGCCTGCTGCTTCTCTGTCCCCCTTTTTCACTTTTGAACGGGCACACCGCATCCCTTCCAGGAGGCCGCCGCCAGGAATGGGGGCCCGCCAGTTCATCTTCAAGGTATTACACTACAGGGATAGGGATGCAATATTACGGGAAACAAGGAGAATTCAAGACATCAAAATAGAAAAACGAGTATTATGTTCTTTCCGGACTATAAACTGAGAGTGTAGTGCCAGAGGGGATCCTTTTTGCTAGTGAAGCAGAAACTAAGACAACTGAATATTCAATACTCGCTACTATTTCCAGCAAAACTCAGCGTGATGGAAAAACAAGATTTTTTGACTCACCACAGGATGCATGGGACTGGCTGGAAACAACCGGTCGGTTTTCAGGACCTCGTTCCTCCAGCGAGACTAGCAACCGGAAAAATTCCATGTCTGGACCTAGATCCCACAGCCGCCATAATAAGAAACACCCACCAAGTCCGGCAGCAGTACCCAACCTAGAACAAATTATAAGGGAGCGCCAGAAAGCGGTGCGAGAAGCGGAACACATAGCTGCCACAGTGGAAACCTTTGGAAGGGAAGTAACACAGACTCTTTCATCAGAAGATGAATGCTCATCAGTAGGGCCCCATCCGATGCCACCTCACTGACTCTACCAGACATTATTCCACAAACCTCAGCTGATATCATCTGACATTTGCCCCACTCCCTGTGGGTTGCCGACTTCAATGGGGGCCCCGCTGCTTCACTAATTGATATTGCCAGTGGGTTACACCACTAGCAACTGTGGAGTAACAAGTTTCAGTTATTTACAGCCATCACATCAATTATCCATTGGTTTACAGTACACTGCATGCTAAGATAGCATAACCTTGGGAAAACTTAGGGGATGTCACATTGGTAGGCACTGTAATGCTCACCTCCCTCCCCCACCCCCCATCTCATTCAGGGATTTGTTTAGTTAAGTGTAATTACTGCTTAGGTTTGGGCATCTCCCCTGGTTCATGGAGTCTGCCCTTTTGATATTCACACGTTGGCACATATGTTTTCATCCAAGTTTCATGGGCCTCTGGGCAGGGTGTGCCTCTCGGCGACTGTGGTCCCCTATATACGCATACATATGCAAGCCTCGGCCTTGGAACACACAAAGCCCCCTCTACCTCTACCAAAGTGACATGACAGCTCCAAAGATTCTCACCTGGAATGTGAGGGCCTCCGCACACCCTCCCACCACTATGCGGTATACTCCTATCTCAAAAGGCACAATGTACACATCGCCCTTCTGCAGGAAACGCACCTATTACACTGAGATAGCCAGATTACAGCGCAAATGGAGGGGCCGAGTATATGCCACAGACTTCTTAACATAAGCCCGGGTTATACTGATTTGGATCCGACCAAACACCCCTTACCCAACAGATAAAGTAGTGACGGACAAGGAGTGCAGATACGTGTTTATAAAGGGTTGGTTGGATGGTCGTCCCCTACTACTGGGCAACATTCACCCTCCCAACACAGATCAGGGCTCCTTCCTGGGTTCGCTCTCACTGGTGCTGGCCAAGTGGAGTGGCATGCCATGGCTGATAGGGGGAGACTTCAACAGAGTCATGAACATAGATCTAGACAGATCTTTCCCCCATTGCGCTGCACAACATCATCCTCCAACGCGAACACACTCAGGGACTGGGCGCACAGCTGGGAACTGGTGGACATATGGAGACATCGCAACCCTGCACTGTGGGTATATTCCTTTTACTCTTCGTCACACAAACTCCATGTCCCATTAGATAGATTTCTGAGCATGACTTCCCTGCTCCCATCCGTGACACACATAGACTATCTGGGACGTACCCATTCGGATCATAATCCACAATAATCCACAGTACGTCACCCTTGCATGGGAAAGCAGCATCCCCCTGATCCCCACATGGCGATTGCAGCCAGCGGTGCTGGAAGACGCGGTATTCCGTGAATCCCTTTGCTCAGCCATAGGGGAATACTTTGAGAGGAACACAGGCACGGCCACATCGGTGCTAGTGGAGTGGGACGCACTAAAGGTCACATTGCGTGGGAAATGCTTGGGTATGGCAAGCGGCATGAGGCGACAGATAGAGTCAGACCTACTAGAGGTGGAATGGGCTTTGTTATCGCTTGAAACACGTGAGTCACAGACACCTCTGTGCACAACAGCACTGCCACAGGCGCGTATAAAACACTTGACATTAATGGAACGTCTAAGATGCTTGAATTATTCAGCACATTCAGCAAAAACACATGCGACGGCTGATCGCACAGGGTTCCTTCTTGCTTGGCTCATTAAACAAGATAGGCCAACAGGCCCCATCACCGCGCTTAGGTCCCCTAGTGGAGAGTTGAAATACACACAACACGATTTAAATAAAGAACTGACTCTTCATTTCACGTCACTATACCAGTCTAAGCTAGAGGCATCAGAAACAGATTTACACTCCTTTCTTGATGGCCTAGGGGCCGATTCACAGAACTAATCTGAGATAAAATTCTAAACGTACTACTTTTGGTATTCACAAAAGGCATTTAGTAGTAGTAAAGTTAGGTCTCCTAACTTTACTACTACTAAACTGAGATAAAATCCTAACTTTACGATTTTTGGTATTCACAATAGGCATTTAGTAGTAGTAAAGTTAGGAATCCTCACTTTACTACTACTAAATGCCTTTTGTGAATACCAAAAGTAGTAAATTTAGGATTTTATCTCAGATTAGTTCTGTGAATCGCCCCCCTAGATGTTCCCAGTCTCACGCCGGAGCAGTGCATGGAGCTAGATGCCCCAATTACGTTGGAAGAAATACGAGGAGCAATGCGTGCTCTAGCCTCTGGAAAAACACCTGGTCCATATGGTTTTTCATCCGAATTTTATAAAGCTTACGCTGATCTATTAGCACCACAGCTGCACCGGGTTTACACAGAGGCATTACAGGATGCGAGTCTCCCAGCCTCCCTTACTGAAGCCACATTGATTAGTCTCCCAAAACTAGACAGGGATCCCACGCAACTAGGCTCATACGGCCCGTTAGCGCTTCTTAATGTAGATTATAAAATCTGGCAGGGGTTCTGGCAGGTCGGTTGGCATTGCTTACACCACACCTCATTCACGAGGATCAGAATGTGTTTGTCCCAGCGCGCAATACCTTCCTTAATATACGCAGGCTGTTTCAAGTTATGAGATACGCCCCGTGTGACTAGCCGGCGTCAGGTTGCCTGGTGCAGGACTTGGAAAAAGCCTTCAATACTGCAGCGTGACCATTCCTGTTCACTGTGCTCCCAAGGTACGGAATCAGACCTTACTTCCTAAGGCTGGTCAAACTACTATATGGAACACCAACGGTGCGAGGCTGAACTGGCACCTTGTTCTCACAGCCTATAAAGAAGTGCAGGGGAACCAGACAGGGTTGTCCCCTTTTGCTACTAATTTTCTCCCTCGCCATGGAACCACTAGCACTAGCCATACGGGCCTCTGCGAGCCGATGGGGTATTCCGATGGGCACAGACACGCACGCCATGTCACTATACGCCGATGATATCTTACTTTATATCAGAGACATCCGATTTGTGCCGTCTGTTATCCCTAACACTCTTAACCTCTTCGCGTCACTGTCAGTGCTGAGAGTAAATTGGGGAAAATCATGCTTGTTTCCCTTTGTCCCCCACACAACGGACTCTCATCTCACCGTTGGTGGTGCCCCAGTGGCGTGGCAGCCAATCATGTTCTGCTATTTGGAGATACGGATATACCAACCGGACCAAGACTTAATGGATGGGAACCTCACTAGAGAATTTTGGACAACCCGTAATCTCTCTGTGGCAGGGAGAGTGACACTCATCAGATTGGTAGTGCTCCCACGACTTCTGTACCATTTTGCTAACCTACCACTCTATTTACCAACCCCCTTTTTCCGCGGGCTGGAGCGCACACTCTGTGACCTAATATGGAGCAAAACGCGTTGTAGAGTCACGCTCGCAAAACTGTACCTGCCTTCAACTCGGGGGCTTGGCCGTCCCGAACATGGAACACTACTATTTGACGTCTCAACTGCAACAGGTGGCCAGGTGGGTGTCAGAGTCATGGCTGGTGGACATGGTGGAGTATGGTCCTCCATACGCCCTGGACGTGATACTTCATATTTTCCATCCATGCTCTCGTCCGCCCAGGTCCCTCCCACTGTTGGAACAGGTGGCCTATAGATGTTTCCGCCGTAGCTTGTTTTTCACCAAGCAGACCACGACATATGCGCCTGCCCTTCCAATACTAGGCATGCCTAGGGGGGCTGGTAGCGCTGGGGAGACTGAACTCAAGCTTGGCACGAAGTAGGCATTCACACGATGGGGTATCTATATAGAGACGGTGTGCTTCTGACATAAGAGACGCTGGTATGTGAAGAGGGAGTCCCACCTGGGCTCTTTCTCAGTTATGCCTCCTGGATCGGCATGGAGACGTCATTGGGGAGACATCACGCGGGAGCCACAAACATCTCTTGCTGCAATACATACACGTGTTAGGCACTGGGAGGCATCTCACTAAGTGGTTTGCAGAGGCAATTCGTATACACACCTCAGTAGGGTTAGCGCCCTTGAGGGACCGCTGGGAGGCGGACCTGACTCGCCCAATCACATCCAAAGAATGGAACATGATGTTGTCCAGCCCCACGTCAGTCCCCAGGAATGCAAGGTTCCGTCTGATCCAGTTCTATAGTACACAGAGCATACCTCTCCCCAGATAAAATCAACAGATATTTCCACAGGCAAGACGCATGCTGCCCGCGCCGAAAGCTTACTGACACCGATTTCCTGCACATGATGTGGTTGTGCCCTACATTACCCATCTACTGGGAGGGAGCGATCCAACTCTTGAATTTATGTACTGACAGAAAACTCCCAAATAACTGGGAGGCCTGCATACTGGGCCTGTTCGCCAGGGACGAAGCACACAGAGCCACTACCCTATTCCTGGGCGTGCCTGTGGCCAAAAGGCTTCTCATCAAACGCTGGAAGTCGGAAGACCCCCCGACCGTACAGGCTGGGTCTCACTCCATATTGAACTGGGCCAAGGCGGAGGGTTCTGCCCTACACAAGGAGGACACCCTTGGTCTGCGTAAATATCCAATCTCATCCCAGTGGAATATAATACTATCGACACTCCAGGTAGCGCTTACTCCGGGGAGTGCTACTGACAGCCCTAATACAGGACCTCCTGAATTAAGCTCGTAACCGGGATGGCATACCCGAATAACTGGGTCAAATACACAATACATACACCAGCTGTATTATGATGCAGAAATAAACCAAGGTCACATAGGTATTTAACACAGGACTTCAGGATGCCATAAGAGGTGCAGATACACACCCCCACTGTTGGTTCGGCTTAATCCTCCCACCGTGTTCCAATTGATCTTCTGATTTAGTTGTCAGATCTGTAATCACCTGAGATGCAATACTGATGTGGGATCACCCAGGCGCATCTATTACACACAGCAAAACTGCAACCTTACCCAAGCATATAGCAGTCTAATGTGTGGGTTCCCTCTTCTTACTCACTGTCAATTGCAATGTGATTACATGCTTGTGCAATCGAACCCTGCTGTTCAACAGTTGAAATTGTATGTATAAGCCATATGCCTGTAATGTAACATTCTTTAACAGCTGGAAATGTAAATAACTAATAAAACAGATCAAACAAAAAAAAATACCAACCGCGACTTACCCTGTGTTATCGTATGGATGTTTGACCCAGTGAAACTACACTGCACCCGGGTGCCTTGGGGTTCCTAGCTACTCACCTTTGGTGGTTCCGTGCTTCCCCTGGGCTTCTCCATCCTTGGGTATCAGTCTAGTTTTGGTACTTAACTTACATACAACTTTCTTAGTATATGGTTTGCCCCCTCTCCATCGGGGTCCATGTGTTTTTCTATGCTACTTACCTGTTTTTGAAGTATCTTTTGTGTGTATTTGATATCTCTGGATAGGAGATATACCAGGTCAGTTCCTCGTGTTGTGTTAATAAATACTATGCCATTTTTATAAACACTTGTGTGGTTCTTTCTTGTGTGAAGGCTTACTGACTGACTATTGTGGTAAATGCACCCACTTTACACCCTCCTAGATAAGCCTTAGGTGCTCTCCACAGCTACCCCTTGAGAACTTTGGTTATCAGGGACCTAAACACTATCACTAAGGGTTGCATGGACTCAGTGCACAGTGCCTCACCATAGGTGGACACTATATACTGAGCCAATCTCCTACATTGGTGGCAGTGGTGGGATAAAGACTTGCAGTGCTTTACCACTTTGTCATCAGTAGGGTTTCCACAAGAAACCACTATTACTTTTTGGTAAATACATTATACTTGATAGGTAAGACTTTTGCTAAACTTTTAGGTTAGGTGACAAGGGTCTAGCATAGCACTTTCTCCAACATTTTGGGAAGTTTAGATTACTAGAGTAGGGTACACTACACTAGTACCATTTCATCTAATGGAGAGACTAGTCAGACTCAGGTAACTGGGTACAGTGCCCTTATGTTCCAGGAACAAATGACCCTGTGTAGGATTAGACACCTCAAGACAGGTCGATACCCCACTTGGTCTTTTCTCGTGGAGTTACTCCTTCAAGATGACTTCCAGAATCCTGGGAGGCCACTAGGGGAGGAAGACCTGGGTGAAGAGGGATGACCTTACAGGACAAGAGGAAGAGGCCCTTAGTATTAATGGCTCTGTGTGACAAGGTGGGACCGCTGACTGAGAGACTCCCCAATGAGGTGGGCTGGAGGACAACAACATCCCTCTCCCCCCCTCTTGTCTCCCCTCCACAGGACGAGTGGAGTATGCAACCTCTCCCCCAGCTGGACACCTCAGGGGTATATGGTGAGGGCGCCTTTAACTGGGGAGTCCCTGACTACGAGACTCCGCCCCCGACTGACGTCACAACGTACGGCGCATTAAGGAGTGGAGGTTCCCGGAAGACGGTGTGGAATATCACCGGAGAGAAGGAAGGAGCTGAGGAGCAGAGGAAGGTGTATTTCGGAGGGAACGAGGAGTGCGAGGAGAGATCGCCCAGGACAGCGAATCCATCGGGAGTCACGGAGGTGCCAGGAGGCCAACGGCATTACGAGTTGCCGAGCCACGCTCCTGGAGGAGCGTGGCTTGCAAAGGTACGTGAGCGCTTCACGGGCTGGGCAGGGAGGAGGGACCGGTGTACGGAGACCTAGCCAGATCCCGCTCTCTTTCAACCCGCTACACCCTACCCTGAGCACTATCACCTATTTTAGTTAGAAGGCGTGTGTCACGGTGTGCGGTGTCCCTTCACTCCCTTACCCGTGTGCCCCATACCACTCGTCTCCTAAAACACGGTTCTTGTTTTCCTCTTCTCTTCATTTGGTTGTCCTCAACGCGACGGAGTCCTCAAGCCCCCGAAAGCCGCGACGGAGGGAGGAGGAGTGGACTACGCCCCCGATAGGACACCAACCCCGCCGGAGAAGCGAGGAAGAGCCTCACCACCCGCTGAGCACAGTCTCTAGGAGAAGACGTGTATTAGGCAAAATAAAGGCATCCTTATCACGACCCGGCTCTCCTCCCGTTTGTTCCCACCCATTACAAGTGGTGTCAGAAGTGGGATCCATAACAGCGCCCATCAGTATTCCAATTATGGACATGCTTATCCAGCACATCATCAAAGGCCAGGAGAAGCTAGAATGGGCCGTGGAGAGGCACATGGCGTCGGCCCAAGCGGACAGAGACGTATTCAAAGACTCCATTGCTGCCTAAATGGACGGTATACAGAAACCTCGCAAAAGAGCCCAGCGTACCCGCACCAAGGGAAAGCATGAGAACATCCCATGGGCCTTCGAGGATTTCCCTACAGAAATAGTGGCCGGGAAGACCCGGACGCGCTTTTGCTGAACTTTGAACGTGCAGCACGCGCCTGTGGGTGGCCGGAGGAAAAATGGCCCTTCTTTGGCCTCCTTGCTGACTGGGGAAGCCCAGTCAGCGTATCAAGTTGCCAACGCAAAAGGGGATACCCCCTACCCCGAGATAAAAGACATAATATTGGACCACCTTGGCCTGGACGCAGAGGCATATCGTGTCCGCTTCAGGAGAGAGAGGGGCGTGCCGGGGGAGAACCCCAAGACCATATTCTTTCGACTGAAAATGGCAGCAGATAAGTGGCTGAGACCTGACACTAGTACCAAGGAAGACATTATGAACCGCATATATTTAGAGCAGTTCCTTGAGGCCCTCCCATACGGTACCCAGAGGTGGCTGAAACAACATCCACACCTCTCCCCAGAACAAGCCATCGAGATGGCCACAACGTTTTCTCGAGCACAACCCCGGAATCCAGGATGGGACAGCGAGAAAACCAACAGACTCAATACCGAGAAACCAGACAAGAAACAACGTGCAGTGGCGGATCTACCTAGAACCAAACCCAGTAAAATGGACTATACCCCGCTTAGAGGACCTCAGTGTTTCGAGTGGTGGCGACTGGGGCCACATAGCCCGACTGTGTCCCAAGCGTAAGGCCCAAGAAGAGCCGATGGAAGTGGGCTACCTCCCAAAGTCCATACTATACACCGCCGAGATGGGGACAGCTTTTCATGTGAGTGTACAGATGAATGGGAGGAGAGTGAGAGCGCTCTTAGATTCAGGGTGTAGACAGTCGGCAATACAGAAAGCCTTGGTAACACCCTCTCAGTATATCCCTGAGGCATTGGTACACATCAGGTGTGTTCACAGGGACGTAAGACCCTACCCTTTGGCTTCGGTAACCCTCACCCCCCCAAACGGGATACCTTTTCCAGTCCGGGTAGGCGTGATAGAGGGACTACCCGAAGACCTATTGTTGGGAACAGATAACCCCGATTTCGTGCAGTTGTTTACCACTACTGTACAGGAGGGGAGAGCCTTACGGGGTGCAAAGGGAGACTTGACCCACCCACTGCCTGCCCTCACATCCCCAGAGCCCTGGTTGCTAGACAGGAGTTTCCGATTCGCCCAAGCAAACGATCCCACGTTATTCAACGCATGGGAAACTGCACATGTCACACAGGACGATCAGTCACCCACATACCCCCACTTCCTGATCAAGGACGGGTTGTTGTACCGGAAGGGAGACGCAGAGGGCCCCGAACAGTTATTAGTGCCCATGGCATTTAGAGGACAGATACTCTTCTTCTCCCACTCCCACCTCACCGCAGGACATACGGGGGCAGAGAAGACGACCCAATCCGTGTTGCGACATTTCTTTTGGCCCGGAGTCTACAAGGACATCAATATCCATTGCCAGACCTGTGAAGAGTGCCAAAAGAAGAACACCCAGCGTCCGCCTGCAGTCCCCCTACAGCCCATTTCGGTAGTGGGAAACCCTTACGAGAGGATTGGGATGGATCTGATAGGCCCCTACCCCAGACGCAAAAAGGGAACCAATACGCATTAGTGGTCGTGGACTATGCCACGAGGTTTCCGGAGGCCTCCCTCAGAGCCCCAACGTCTCGAAACATCGCAGACAAGTTGCTAGAACTCTTCTCGAGGGTGGGATTTCCGAGAAATCCTTACGGACTAGAGAACGCCTTTCGTATCACGGCTGATGAAGGAGGTCTGTCAAGTATTGGATCTACGGCACATACGAACCTCAGTGTACCACCCCCAAACGGACGGACTTGTCGAGAGTGGCACAACCGGACACTGAAGACCACCCTGAAAAAGATGTTGGCCGTTGAAGGAAAGGACTGGGACCGGCTGTTACCTTTGGCGCTTTACGTGCTCAGAGCCCAAGTCCAGAGCAGTTTGGGGTGTTCGTCCTTTGAGCTCCTGTGATGGCCGACAACCCAGGTCCATACTAGAAATGACTAAAGAAGCCTGGGGAGCGGGAAACAGCAGAGGAGAACAAAGGCATGCTGGAGCATGCCCAGCAACTCAAGTCCAAGCTGTGGAAACTGAGGACTTGGCCTACACTCTTCTCGAGAGGAGCCAGGAAAGGCAAAAGACCTATTACGACCGAGGAAAGAAGTGGAGAAGGCTGTCAGTAGGTGATTGGACCCTGGTGTTGCTCCCATCATCTACAAAGAAGTTTCAGTCAGAGTGGCTGGGTCCCTACAAGGTTGTGGGGGTCCTCGGACCAACTGACTGTACCAACTACAGATAACACCGGCCGGAAGCAGTCATATCACATAAACTTGTTAAAGAAGTGGTTGGGACCACCGCCAAAAGCAGCACATCTGACGCTTCCCACTGATGCAGTAGAAGGAACCACGCTTAACCAACTCGTGATCAACGAGGACCTACTGGAAGAAGAAAGGACTGACCTACACAAAACGTTACCCTCGCTTTCGCATCTCTTTTCAGACATCCCTGGCCGGACGGCTCTCGCGGGAACATCGCATAATAACGCCACAAGGGAAAATAATAAAACAACGACCTTATCGGATACCAGTGGCAAAACGGGCAGCAGTCAAGAGAGAGATACAGGACATGATACGGCTGGGAGTAATACGTCCCTCCGTGAGTGACTGGTCCTCGCCTATAGTGATGGTACCGAAGCCTGACGGCTCAACGCGCTTCTGCATGGACTTCAGGGCCCCGAATGCCATTTCCGCCTTCGATGCGTATCCCATCCCACGGATCGATGAGCTCATTGAAAAACTGGGGACGTCTAGGTACATCACTACGCTGGATTTGACGAAAGGCTACTGGCAGGTGCCCCTGAGGGAGGAAGACCAAAGGAAAACAGCATTTGCTACCGAGGAAGGACTGTACGAATTCAATGTCCTATCCTTTGGGCTACACGGGGCACCTGCTATGTTTCAGCGGTTGATGAATACGGTACTCCAGAACCACCACTCATTTTGTTCAGCTTACCTAGACGACATCGTGATCTTTAGCAAGACGTGGGAAGAACACCTAAGGCACCTACATACCATCCTCCTAGCCTTGAATCAAGCAGGCCTACATATCAACTCAAAAAAGTCCAGGTTGGCCTATCAGAAGGTGAAATACCTCGGGTATTGTCTGGGTCATGGCATGATAGCTCCCCAAGCCGATAAGGTACGAGCCATAGCCGACACCCCTTTTCCTGCCACCAAAAGAGACCTGCGTGCTTTCCTAGGCTTACTGGGGTACTATCGTCGGTTTATACCTCAATTCTCCGAGGTAGCAGCCCCCCTGACTGACGTACTGCGTAAAAACGTAAGACCCCGACAACTACTCAGTCCTACCAAAGAGATGCTAGACGCCTTCCAAACCCTCAAACACACCATCACAACAGGTCAATCAATCAATCAATCAATCAATCAATCAATCAGGTCACTTATAAAGCGCACTACATACCCGCGAGGGTCTCAAGGCGCTGGGGGAAGAGGGGGGTGGTGCTGCTACTGATCGAAGAGCCAGGTCTTGAGGAGTCTTCTGAAGGCCAGTAGGTCTTGGGTCTGTCGGAGGTTGGTGGGGAGGGTGTTCCAGGTCTTGGCGGCGAGGTGGGAGAAGGATCTGCCGCCGGCGGTCGTTTTCCGGATGCGGGGGACTGTGGCGAGGGCGAGGCTGGTCGAGCGGAGCTGGCGGGTGGGGGTGTAGAAGCTGAGTCGTCTGTTGAGGTAGGCTGGTCCGGAGTTGTGGAGTGCTTTGTGTGCGTGGGTGAGGAGCTTGAAGGTTATCCTCTTGTTGACAGGGAGCCAGTGCAGGTCTCTCAGGTGGGGTGTGATGTGGCTGCGTCGGGGGATGTCGAGGATAAGACGTGCAGAGGCGTTCTGGATGCGTTGCAGCCGTCTCAGGAGCTTAGCCGTCGTTCCTGCGTAGAGGGCGTTTCCGTAGTCCAGCCTGCTGGTGACGAGGGCCTGGGTGACTGTTTTTCTTGTTTCGGTGGGGATCCACTTGAAGATCCTGCGGAGCATTCGGAGGATGTTGAAGCAGGATGAGGAAACGGCGTTGACCTGCTTAGTCATGGAGAGGGTGGGGTCGAGGATGACCCCTAGGTTGCGTACGTGGTCGGTGGGTGGCGGGGCTGTTCCCAGTGATGTTGGCCACCAGGAGTCGTCCCAGGCTGAAGGGTTGGAACCAAGGATGAGGACCTCCGTCTTGTCCGAGTTCAGCTCCAGGCGGCTGGTCCTCATCCATTCGGCGACGGCCTTCATTCCTTCGTGGAGGTGGGCTTTGGCGGTGTGAGGGTCTTTGGTGAGGAGAGGATCAGCTGGGTGTCGTCGGCGTAGGAGATGATGTTGAGGTTGTGCTGTCGGGCGACGTGGGCGAGGGGTGCCATGTAGATGTTGAACAGCTTTGGGCTGAGGGAGGAGCCTTGGGGTACGCCGCAGATGATCTTGGTGGCCTTGGATCGGAAGGGGCGAGGCGGACGCTTTGTGTTCTGCCGGAAAGGAAGGATGTGGTCCAGTCCAGGGCCTTCTCTTGGATCCCGAGCGCCATGAAGGCGTGTTCGTAGTGTGTGGTGGCAGACCGTGTCGAAGGCGGCTGATAGGTCCAGGAGGATGAGGGCTGCTGTTTCTCCGTTGTCTAGCAGGGTCCTGATGTCATCGGTGGCGGCGATGAGGGCGGTTTCGGTGCTGTGGTTGCTGCGGAAGCCGGACTGGGACGGGTCCAGGATGTTGTTCTCCTCGAGGTAGCGGGTCAGTTGTTTGTTGACGATTTTCTCTGTGACCTTCACGGGGAACGGGAGCAGAGAGATGGGTCGGAAGTTCTTGAGGTCCTTGGGGTCTGCCTTGGGTTTCTGAGTAAGGCGGTGATCTCGGCGTGCTTCCAGCTTTCCGGGAAGGTTGCTGTCTCGAAGGAGATGTTGATTATTTTCCGGAGATGAGGCGCGATGGCTGTACTGGCTTTGTTGAAGATGTGGTGAGGGCATCGGGTCTAGCGGTGAACCGGAGTGGATGGTGTTCATGATCTCGCTGGTGTCCTCGCCGTTGATGTTGGTCCAGGAGAGCAGGCGGCTGGTGGTTGTGGGGGCAGTGGTCTCGGTGGTTGCTGGGGCGGTCGTGGTGTTGAAGCTGTCGTGGATGTCGGCGATTTTGCGGTGGAAGAAGGTGGCCAGTGAGTCGCACAGTCTCGCGACGGCTGGATGTCGTTGGTGTTGGAGCTGGGGTTGGAGAGTTCCTTCACGATGTTGAAGAGCTCTTTGCTGTTGTGTGCGTTGTTGTCTAGGCGGTCTTTGGAGTGAGGCCCTTTGGCGGATCTGATGAGGTGATGGTGACTGCGGGTGGCGCTCTTGTGGGCGAGCGTAGCTGTCCGCTGTCCGTTCGTGGAGCCAGATCTTCTCCAGTTTTTGGCATGTTCGCTTGGAGGCCTGGAGGTCTTCGGTGAACCAGGTGGCTTTCTTGCTGGTGTGGCTGTTGGGCGGATTCTTGAGCGGGGCGAGGGTGTTGGCGCAGTCGTCGATCCACTGTCTGAGGTTGCGGGCGGCGGTGTCGGGGTCGGAGGGTTCGGTGGGTGGGCTCAGGCGAGGGTTGTGGTTAGCTGGTCTTCCGTGACTCTGCTCCAGCAGCGGCGAGGCATTTGTTCGGTGCGGTGGTGCATGGTGGGCTTCCTGTAGGTGAAGTGGATGCAGTGGTGGTCAGTCCAGTGGGGTTCGGAGGTGTGGTTGAAGGAGACGTGTGGGCTTGCGGAAAAGATGGAGTCTAGCGTGTGGCCGGCGGCGTGGGTGGGTGTAGTCACGAGCTGTCTGAGTCCGAGGGTGGCGAGGTTGTCGATCAGGGTGGTGGAGTTGGTGTCCTTGTTGTTCTTGAGGTGGAAGTTCAGGTCCCCGAGGAGGATGTAGTCCGGTGGAGGCGATGGCGTGTGTGTTGACGAGGTCAGCGATGGAATCGCTGAACTGTGGTCAGGGTCCGGGGGTCTGTAGATGAGGGTTCCTCTGAGGGTGGTGTTGGGATCGGTGTGGATCTGGAAGTGCATGTGTTCGGCGGTGCTGAGGGTGTCGTCGGTGTTGGTTGAGACTCTGAGGGTGTTCCTGTGGACGATGGCGATGCCTCCTCCGACTCCATTGGTGCGGTCCCTGCGGGTGATCTTGTATCGGTCCGGGATGGCAATGGCGATGTTGGGGGCTGAAGCAGGATTCAGCCAGGTCTCCGTCAGGAATGCGACGTCTGGGGAGGTTGAGTCGAGAAGGTCCCAGAGTTCGATGGCGTGTTTGCGGGCGGAGCGGGTGTTGAGGAGGATGCATCTGAGGTAGTTGGGTTCTTTCCTGGGCGGTGGTTTGGCGGGGTGGGTGCTGGCGAAGCTGCAGTTCCGGCAGGTGAAGGGCCCTTGGGTGCGCTCGGGGTGGCCCGGTAGCAGGCGTGATCTTTTCCGGGTTGAGTGCGTGGAGGGTGCTGGCGCCGTATCGGCGTCTGTTGATGTGGCGGGCGCGGGGGATGCCCGGACCAGGGGGTCTGGCGCTGGGCGCTGTCACGGCGCGGACGGGCGCAGACAGGCTTGCCTTCGGCGCGCCAGCGGCACAGCCGCGCAACGGCCGCCATAAATGGGGAGGTGGGAGGGAGGAGCAGGGAATGGGGCAGCGAATGGGCAGTGAGGGGGCGGGGCCGCAGGGGCGCAGCGGCGGGAAACAGGCACAGAAGGGAAAACGAGGTCCAGTGTTAGTGTCCCCCCGATTTTACCAAGCCATTCATCCTGCATACGGATGCCTCTCATTATGGGTTAGGTGCGGTGTTATCTCAAATGTCAGAGGAGGGGTAGACCATCCTGTCCTGTATATAAGCAGAAAACTGTTTCCAAGAGAGGTCAAATACCCTACCATTGAAAAAGAGTGCTTGGCGGCGAAATGGGCTATAGACAAGCTCCGATATTACCTTGAGGGCCGACCATTCACTCTGTACACCGATCATGCCCCGTTACAGTGGATGTGCCGGAACAAGTCCCAAAACCCCAGAGTACTGCGCTGGTTTCTGACATTACAACCCTTCTCCTTTGAAGTGCGACACCGGAAAGGAAAGGACAATGGAAGTGCGGACTTCTTGTCCAGGGTGTTCCCTCTCCCTGATCGGGAGATTCCTAGGGGGGGGGGGTGTGCGACAAGGTGGGACCGCTGACTGAGAGACCCCCCAATGAGGTGGGCTGGCGGACAACAACATCCCTCTCCCCCCCTCTTGTCTCCCCTCCACAGGACGAGTGGAGTATGCAACCTCTCCCCCAGCTGGACACCTCAGGGGTATATGATGAGGGCGCCTTTAACTGGGGCATCCCTGACTACGAGACTCCGCCCCCGACTGACGTCACAACGTACGGCGCATTAAGGAGTGGAGGTTCCGGAAGACGGTGTGGAATATCACCGGAGAGAAGGAAGGAGCTGAGGAGCAGAGGAAGGTGTATTTCGGAGGGAACGAGGAGTGCGAGGAGAGATCGCCCAGGACAGCGAATCCATCGGGAGTCACGGAGGTGCCAGGAGGCCAACGGCATTACGAGTCGCCCAGCCACGCTCGGTACGTGAGCGCTTCACGGGCTGGACAGGGAGGAGGGACCGGCGTACGGAGACCTAGCCAGATCCCGCTCTCTTTCAACCCGCTACACCCTACCCTGAGCACTATCACCTATTTTAGTTAGAAGGCGTGTGTCACGGTGTGCGGTGTCCCTTCACTCCCTTACCCGTGTGCCCCATACCACTCGTCTCCTAAAACACGGTTCTTGTTTTCCTCTTCTCTTCATTTGGTTGTCCTCAACGCGACGGAGTCCTCAAGCCCCCGAAAGCCGCGACGGAGGGAGGAGGAGTGGACTACGCCCCAGATAGGATACCAACCCCGCCGGAGAAGCGAGGAAGAGCCTCACCACCCGCTGAGCACAGTCTCTAGAAGACGTGTATTAGGCAAAATAAAGGCATCCTTATCACGACCCGGCTCTTCTCCCGTTTGTTCCCACCCATTACACTCTGTCACTGAACATGGCCATGAGGAGTCAGAAGAGACTCCTATGGACAACACTATACCTGTAGAGGGGGGTACTGATGGTAATGGAGGGGGTCACAACAGTAGGCCCACTTTCATGCCCCCGGGTTAGTACAAAGGGTTCCAAGGAGGAGGAGGTTGCCTTCTTCCTCATCCGCACATTACTCAGCATCAGTTGATGGGTTAACTAACACTAATTTAGATGAGGCCATCCTAGATAAGGGTACAACCTGCTCAAACTTGAGAAGGCAAAACTCAAGTTGACAAGTTGAAGAGGGAGCAGTTGGCCCTGGAAAGGGAAGTCCTAGAAGTGGAAAAGGAGAGGAAGAACTTGGGGTTAGACCCCAATGGTGACAGCAATAAAGAGTCCAGAGTTTAGGAGGAAAACTTTGATTCAAGGAATCCTAGCAGGATAGTGTCCCCTTACAAAATTGGGGATGATATCCACAAGTGGATTACTGCTATGGAGAGGGCCGGCAAAGTCCAGAAGGTCCCCCAGAAGAAGTGGGGAGCTATCCTGTGGCTCTCCTTTGCAGACAAAGATAAAGACAAAGTCTTGGCAGTTAGAGAAGAGGATGCAGACAACTATCAGATTTTGAAAAGGGCACTTTTTGAAGGTTTAGGACTTACTTGTGAAGAATACAGGATTAAGTTCAGAGATACTCAGAAAACCTCTTCACAGGACTGGGTTGATTTCATAGACTGTGCAGTTAAGGCTCTGGAAGTCTGGTTACAAGGTAGTAATGTATATGACTGTGATGGGCTGTATAATTTGATCACGATAGAGCACATCCTTAAGAACTGTGTGTCTGAGAAACTGCACCAATACCTGGTGGATTCTGATCTGACCTCTCCCCAAGAATTGGGAAAGAAGGCAGACAAATGGGTTCGCACCAGGGTGAGCAATAAGTCTCATGGTGGGGGTGGCCAGAAAAAGAAAGATGAAACTAAGTCCCAAGAGAAAGATGGGGAAAAACTTAAAGATAGCAAGAAAGAGTCTTCTTCAGGTCCACAGAAATCATCCTCTGGGGTGGGTCCAAATCCTCTACTTCTAATAACAAACCTCCTTGGAGCTTTGTTTATAAACAAAAAGGCCGTAGGACATCTGATCCCAGTTGTCTAAGAAAAGCAACAATACTGCTACTACTTTCGTTAGTGCCCTTAGCAGTAGCACTGGTAGCAGTAAAAACCCAACAGGGTGTAGCTGGGTTCACCTTGGGTACTACAGTGAGCTCTGGCCTAGTCTGAGAAGTCACCGAGACTGTCCTGATATCAGAGTGTGGCACTGACCCTGCCACTTTGGCTGCCTGGCCTCCTAATATGAGGAAATACAGGCAGCATCCCCTCATCAATGGTATTGAAGTAGAAGCTTACAGGGACACAGGTGCCGGTGTGGGTATGGTTACTGGCCCTAAAAAGGTTGTTGTATCCTCTAACAGTGTTTTATGGACAATGATCCAAAGACATCAGCATGGGCTGAAGTGGAGTTAAGGACTCATGCAGCCATACATGGACTCCCTGAAAGTGTTTTTGTGGCAGCTAGGGCACAGGTAAAGAAGCATGGAAATGAAGGAGCAGTGAAGTCTGAAATAATGGCCCAGGCTGCTACCAGCAAGAGAAATAGGAAGGATAAGAGATTATCCTCTCCCCAGGTGTCATGTAAATATCAGTATTCTCAGGAAGATGATCTTGCCCTTGTGAGGATACTTCCCCAGAGGAGTGTGGGCCTAACACAGCAGAGCTGCTGGGAGCAGAGGGACCCTCCAGGGAGGAATTCAGTCTGGAACAGAAATCCTGTCCCTCTCTTGACAGCCTCAGGCAGCAAGCTGCTGCAGAGGCAGGGAATGTCTGTGGGACCCACAAGGTCTATTGGGACGATGGACTTCTTTACTGTGAGGCTAAGGACCCCAAGCCTGGTGCAACCAGGAGGTTGGTTATTCCTCAGAGGTTTAGGGAGCTCCTCTTAACCCTAGCACATGACATACCCCTTGCAGGGCATCTTGGGCAAAGCAAGACTTGGGACAGACTTGTCACACGCTTTCACTGGCCCCACATATCTGAAGATACCAAGGTGTTTTGTTGCTCCTATGTCACCTGCCAAGCCAGGAGTAAATCAGGTGGCACTACAAAGGGCCCTTTAATCCTGCTACCAGTAGTTGGGGTTCCCTTTAAGAGGGTAGGGATTTCCATTATTGGTCCCCTAGACCCTTCTACAGCCTCTGGAAACAGTTATATCCTGGTGGTGATGGATCATGCCACCAGATACCCAGAAGCTATTCTCATTAGGACCACTACAGCTCCTACAGTTGCCAAGGCCCTCTTAGGAATGTTTTTCAGAGTGGGTTTTCCTAAGGAGGTAGTGTCAGACCGAGATGCAATCTTCATTTCTGGCTACCTGAAAGCCATGTGGAAACAGTGTGGTGTCAACTATAAGTTCACTACCGTCCACAGGGTAATGAGTTAGTTGAAAGATTCAACACAACCCTTAAAGGTGTGATTATGGGACTATCTGACAAGCTCAGGAGGAGATGGGATGTCCTATTACCTTGCCTTCTTTTTGTCTACAGAGAGTTCCACAGATGGGGTAGCCTACAGCCCATTTGAACTCCTGTTTGAACATCTAGTTAGGAGTCTACTTGTATAGTGAAGGAGGGATGGGAGCAGCATCTCAAACCTCCTAAGCAGGACATTGTAGATTATGTGCAAGGCCTGCATTCATGCATGGCTGAGTACATGAAGAAGGCAGGCAAAAACCTGGAGGCCAGCCAACAACTGCAGAAGTTATGGCATGGCCAAAAGGCTGTTCAGACTGTTTACCAGCCAGGGCAGAAAGTGTGGGTTTTGGAGCCTGTGGCCCCAAGAGCACTCCAAGACAAGTGAAATAGCCCCCATACTATCCTGGAGAAGAAGCGTGAGGTCACCTACTTAGTGGACCTAGGTACTCCTAGAATCCCCCACAGGATGCTTCATGTAAACCATCTAAAACCACCTTACGTTGACAGGGCTAACGTGAGCTTGCTCATGGCTACTGATGAGGGACAGGAGGAAGAGAGAAACCCTCTCCCTGATCTCCTCTCACACAATCCAGTTGATGGCTCAGTTGATGGAGTATTCTTGGCGAACAGCCTCACTGACCAGCTACAAGCTGACTGCACACAGGTTCTAAGTCAGTTCCCAGAAATCTTATCCCTGACACCCAGTCAGATTACCTGGTGTGCACATGAGGTGGGCACAGGTGACTGTCTGCCTGTCAAGAGTAAAATTTATAGGTAGCCTGATCATGTCAAAGATTGCATCAGGACAGATATACAGAAGATGCTAGAGTTGAGGGTCATTGAGCCTTCAGTTAGACCTTGGTCTAGTCCTGTAGTCCTTGTGCCAAAACCTCACTCCCAGGGCAGAAAGAGAGAAATGAGGGTTTGTGAAGGCTACAGAGGACTCACTGTAGTCACTAACACTGATGCCCATCCTATCCCCAGGGCAGATGAATTGATAGATACTCTGGCTTCCACCAAGTATCTCTGCACCTTTGACCTGACTGAAGGCTATTGGCAGATCAGACTCACAGGTGCTTCAGAACACAAAACAGCATTTTCAACCCCTGGAGGGCACTACCAGTTTACAGTAATGCCTTTTGGTTTGAAAAATGCACCTGCAACATTCCAGAGGTTAGTGAATCAAGTTCTGTCAAACTTGGAAGACTTTAGTGCAGCATCTAGATGATATAGCTGTCTTAAGCTCCACCTAGCATTATCACCTGGTCCACCTCAGCAGTGTACTTGAGGCCTCACTAGCAAGGCCAGTAAGTGCCAGATAGGACAGAGTAAAGTTGTATACTTGGGCCACCTGGTAGGTGGAGGCCAGGTTTAACCTTTGGAGAGCAAAATCCAAACTATTGTGGATTGGTTTCTCCCACTACCCAGATTCAGGTCAAAACGTTTCTGGGCCTGACTGGGTATGACAGAAGATTTGTTAAGGGGTATAGGACCATTGTGGCTCCCCTTAATGGCCTCACCTCTAAGAAGATGCCTAAGAAGGTGAACTGGACAGTTAGTTGTCAAGAGGCCTTTGATGCCCTGAAGAAGGCCATGTGATCAGCACCCATTCTGCAGAGTCCTGACTACTCCAAACAATTTATTGTCCAGACAGATGCCTCTGAGATAGAAATAGGAGCAGTGTTGTCACAACTTAATGAAGAAGGCCAGGATCAACCAGTAGCTTTTATCAGCAGAAGGTTAACCCCCAGAGAGAAGCATTGGTCAGCTATTGAGAAAGAGGCCGTTGCTATGGTCTGGGCCCTTGAAAAAGCTGAGGCCATACCTGTTTGGCACTCACTTCATTGTACAGACAGACCATAAGCCCCTCTTATGGCTTAAACAGATCTGGCCTGGTGTCTGTAATATACCCTGTACAGAGCTGGGTCGCAGTATGTTTTCATGATCACCATGATGACTTCTTGATATTTGCTGTCGCAATCTTAAATGAAGCTTAACAATAAATTTACAGTATTTAAAGGACACTGGCTCAGATTGATCGTTGAAGATCATGACCAACATAGTGTCAAGATGTTTTTCAGAAATTGCTACGTAGTCAGATTTGATCTATTGAATATTAATCACCATGGTATTTTACCCCTTCACCTGTACTCATCTTAACCATGGTGAATAACTATCCTCGATCCTCTGTGGCTTTACAATGTCACTATACATGTAGGGGGTATAGAACTCTCCATTGATATCGGGGACGTAGGGTTCTACTCTACCTGGCTTTTTATATGTAGTAGTTTTCCTAAAACTCTTCTTAATTTACCCGTACAGCTAAACTCTGTAACACGATTTAGAGCTTCAAGAAACGCCTTCTTTTTAACGTTATCTAACACTAGCTGAATATTTGATAATGGGTATAGATTTGTTGATGGCCTCGACAACCACTGTGGCGCTTGGGTAATAGCCGTGAGGAAAGCCAGCGTCAATGCTTAAGGGGTCCTGATCACGCTTTATAGTAAATTTGGCCTCAACCATTGTATTTGTATTCCATGTTCTTGGATATTGGATTTCAGTTAGGGCTACCTCCCAGTCCCCTTTTAGGTCCACAGGTTTAGCCAGTTTCACAGTATAATCAGAAATTCGGTTGTTGGGAAACATGTCCTTTGAGGCGTTGGATGGCAAGGTAATATAAAATTATGCTGTCTCCATATTGTCACCTTCAGAGAGCCCCCCCATACTCACACACCCTACAGGGAGCTGGCCAGCACTCAACTTCTGAATTGCTCGGGCCACTCCCTCCATTTGACAAAGGCCTGTCTGTTAACCCCGCTACCTTTACGTTTCGGAATCTTTTCAACCCTGTACACTCTGTGTGGATCGTCTGGTACCTTTTGTAACTCTTTATTATAAAAGGTACCCGTCACTGTTTTGCCATCGTAGTCCTTTAACCTGTCAATATATATACCTTATTGAAGCTCCACACTCTCCACTATATTTTGTCACTTAAAGTCTACTGGTAGCCCTTCATAAAGACCCCTTTCAACTTTGAAACCCTAACATGATCACTTTCTTTTAAAAGAGGCTTCTTTACCTTGGCAGCAAAATGGCTCCCGTACACCATTCTCCATACCACTATGAAATAATCGGTCTTTGCCTCTACGGGAGACGTTTTTATGGTTCTGTGATAACTGGTGTTATAAGCATCTTTAAACGCCTTTTAGAACATCCACATATCTATAGGTGTTGTATGCCATGAAATAGCTCTGCATCTTAGATTTTAAAGTTCTGTTAAAATGTTCTATGACAACAGCTATTACCTGCGTGTGCGTTACAAAATGATGAACAGCATGCTGTTTTAATAATCTCTGAAACAAATTGTTTAAACATTCTTTTCCGGCGTCCGTTTGCAGTTTTGGAACGGTTTGCCCTTTCTAGAAGATGGCTTTAAAGTCCGTGGGGAAGCTTGTACCACTATTATCGCTTAGCGCTTCTGCAAAGGCATACTTGGACAATACATATATATTGAGCTCCGTTATTATGCTTGGCTGGATTCTGAAGGCTGGTTATGCCTGCTTGCCATTGATAATCTAGATGTGCATTAACAATGGTCGTTCTCCTCCTAAAATGCTACCTGGCTGGCTTGTGGAGTGAATACGTCTCTTCCCCAGGTAACCAGATCTTCACCTAAGCTCTGTTTACCGGCTCATTTTCAACTAGAGACCTTCTAAACAAAACTTTGATCCTTCTGAAGCTTCTGACCCTGCTTGTATCTTAATAAAGCTTCCTTAACCCGTCCCCCGCATGTTAACAACCCCTACATCTCATGAAATGAAAGAAAATGGTTTTGTGTAAGCGCATTTTATTTTTAATTAAAAAAAAGAAAGAATGTTAGCAACACATAAACAGGGCATACTTTACAGTTTCATGGTACATGTCTTGTCGTTGTTGTTGGACAGTTTGCTGACTTTTCACTATGTATACATAATATGACACATGCTACATACATTACTAGGGGCCCGACAGATAATTTGCCTCAGCTTCATAAATGTTGATACTTTTACAGCTATAAACTCAATTGCACTAGACAGGACTTCCCGCTCACCCCTACAATAACTTTCTACACTCAGGATACTGACGGCATTCAAAATATCGTACAATTCTCTGTTGTACAATGCATAACCTTTATTTCTGAGATATTCTTCACTCAGAAACTCCAAGGCGATATGTAAGTTGGTCGTCAGTGAAAATATTAACTCCCTCATATGGCATTTGTATGCGCTCCAGTATTCATCCTTTGTAGGTTGCGATGCATTGATACACAAGTTGGCTATGCACGTAGGGCTGTCTCACTGCTTCGCCATGTTCTGCTCACCAAGCTTGAGATAGCGCTGAGTTACAGGTTGTATTTCAGCTATTCTTTCTTTAAGCAATACATATACCAATCTGGCAATACATATGTATCCTGGACGTAACTCAGAAGCATCTTGCGCACAGACATTCTGATGCTTGGCCTAAAAGTGAGTAAGTATGTAACCCTAAATAATACAATAATGACACAATACCGGGAGACTCATCATTTTGTAAAACAGTTTTTGTAGGGCCAAAGAGCTGACTCGTCTATTTTTAAAATAAATATCGCACATACATCTTTCTATAGCCCTTTCTGACATCCTTCTAACAAAATACACACACAAACCTAGCATACGACAGAGTTTTGAGCTTGGCTCACTCAAGCATCAGATCTCTTTGAGCGTGGTCAACAAGACCTTAATCATATTAGGGTGGACATTTTTCTTTTCCTCGGACAAACCATACACCAACCGTAACAGTTTATATACTTTGTTCGGGTCTAGCAAGCTACATATATGACGGATTGTTCTTGAAGTGTATGAGTCATATAGACACTTGTGAGCCTCCTGCTGCGGATCATTAATTTTATGGCCATACCAGAGGTTATGTTTATGTTTATGGATTTATAAAGCGCAAGGCTGCCCTAGGGCTTCACAGCACTGAGGAGAAGATGCAGTCAGGCTTAAGTTATTGGGGGAAGAGCCAGGTTTTTATTTTTTTCCTAGACATCAGTTCATCTTTTATCAGTCGTGTTTCTTTAGGTAGGGTGTTCCACAGGCGAGGGGCAAGATGTACGAAGGATCTTTCTCCCCATCTTGATCTCCTTATTTTTGTCTTTTTCATGAGCAGATCTGAAGAAGATCTTAGAGATCTGCCAGGAACATAAGGGATTACAAGCTTTTTTATTATGGCCGGGCCTTTGTCATTCACGGCTTTGTGGACAATACAAAGCAATTTAAATTTAATCCTGGCATGGATTGGGAGCCAGTGTAGTGTTTTTAATGCAGCTTTTGCCGAGTTTTGTCTTGGAATGCTTAGCAATATCCTAGCGGCGGCATTCTGAACCAGCTGTAGTCTGTTCACTACATATTTGGGGGCCCCCAAATAAAGGGAGTTACCGTAGACCACCCGCGAGATCACAATGGTCTGAACCACAGTTCTCCGGGTTTGTTCTGGGATAAAAGGTAGAATCTTACAGTCATGTTTGACACACGCGCTCACAACAATCGCAGCAAAACCTTTAACAGGCCATATTGCGTCATAGGGTATGCATGGAGCTTCCTTTTCAAAATCTGTGATATTATAGGTACAAAAAAACCATTTCTTATGTGGCTCTTTGTTTTGGAATGTGGAACTTTCAGTCTGTTTTGAACAGCATAAGCAGTAAAAATGTATCGCAATAACCTTTGACGACGTCCCCTCTACCACGGCTCTTTTTGCTGATGCTTTCTACGCTTCAAAAATGAAATAAAGAAAGAACATTAGTGAAAAATAAAATATAGCCATCTATACGGTAAAAGTAAGTGTCTATAACAAATTTTACTAACCTCGTCATTTTCGTGGCACACAACGGCAGCTCTGAAATCTTGAGTCACTCAGGTCCGGCGCCGGAGTTTGCGCGGGCTGTTGCACAAAGATAGCCTCCAGAGCCAATTCCTCCGGAAACCCCATACCGGTGAGTTAGGATATGTCATAGACTCTTCACCATCTTCCATGTGGATAAAATTGTTTCCAGCATTTGCTTCGTTACTTGAGGCTTCGCTGCTGGAGCCCTTAATAGGGGATATCAGTTGCGGCAAATGCTTGAGGCTGAACGTTTGCAATCTCTGGCAGAGCTCCTCGTCAAAACCGGTGACGTCATGACCACCCTCTTTAAGGATGCTCTGCTGCGTGTACTGCTCCATTGCCGCTGGTGTCAGGCTACGATAATTTCTATCGATAGTGTTCAAACCACCATCAGAGGGTGTCTTTTTGATGAGGTGGCTGTATCGCCTCATAATGACCGACCGATCTCTTTCTGGAGGGCGTCTCCTAGGTTTGGCATAGACTGCTTAGGGACTCCTTATATGTATCCTAAGCATAAAAAAATGGAGCGTACTCCTCTACATCACATCATGGTCACCTGATCTCTAGGGGCTCTGGTACGTTGAGGGCTGCCGCATAGCCCTAACCATATTTTAGGACCATGAGCACGTGACTAGCATGTTGCGCAACGAAATTCGTTTTATTTATTTATATGTGTACTTACCTGTAATCGGCCGTAATCCGTAGTTTACTACCCCCCGCCCTGCCCCTCCCCCGCCCCACGTCAGCGCCTGGCGGCACTCCCACCACCGACCGCTACTGATAGAGTGACATGGTCAACTGTATAGAAGGCAGCTGAGAGGTCCAAAAGAAGTAGTGCAGCGACCCTCTTGTGGTCTACTGTGCTTTTACGGTTATCCCAGATGGGGATGATGGCAGATTCTGTGCCTCTTCCCAGGCGGAATCCTGTTTGGAAGTCTGAAAGTATGTAGTTATCTTCAATGAATTTTGACATCTGGGCGAATGCTGCTCTTTCTATCAGTTTGCCCAGGAAAGGGCCATTTTTAATCGGTCTGCAGTTGTTGAGATCATGCGGGTCCCGGTTCGTTTTCCTTAATAATGGGCGTATGTCTGCCTTATTTAGTTCTTCAGGAAAGATTCCCATAGCTAAAGAATTATTTATAATTCCTCTTACTGGCGTGGCAGCTAAGGTAGTTTCTTTTTTGCAAATGTGTTTCTGAGTTCAAAAGAAAAAGGAGCATTACTACAGCAATAGGCAACGCTTCATGGTCAACATTGCAAAAGCACGCAGCATACGCAATGTGTTCATGTCAAACAGTAACTGAGTCAGAAACAATTTCCCTTTGGGTCAAACAGTATACATGGTGGCACAAGTGCACCCATGGCAGTAACAATAATAATAAACACAAATACATCAAGTGTAAATAAGAAAACAAAGCAAACAAGCTCAGGAGTCTATCTCAGCAATATGGGTGATGAGGCATATGCGAGAAGGGAGGTTGGGGGGTGGTTCCGTCAGGAGGGAAGAGGATCGTGGGCAATAGGAAAGGCAGGAAAAACCTAATGGGTATATACATGTACTGATTCAGATGTGATGCATGAAGGTGTAGCTCAGGGAGGGCGCATATTGCTCTTAGCCTCAATGTTGAGCAGAAAGGTCTCCCAACACTCACCCTCAGTACGGGTGAGCCCCCTCATGTGGAGCCAGCGAAGGACGTGCGCCTTGGCACAAGTCCATATTAACAGATCATGGAACCAGCACTGGATATTGGGCGGAGGAGGCGCCTTCCACGCCACACCCAACCGGCATTTGAACAGAACAAATGCTAAATCAATCAATCTATGGAGGTGCTTATCACCCTTTGCATGGGGACGTAATCTCAGTAAACAGGAAAAAGATGTAGGAGCGAGAGTATGTGCTGCCAATTCCGCTACCACCTCCGTCACCCTGTGCCAGGCTGGCTGCAACATCAGGCTATCCCACACCATATGATAAAATCCCCTGTCATGTAATGTACAACGGGGACAGGCAGGGATAGTGTCAGGAACATGCGTTTAATATGCTGTGGGGCAAGGTAGGC
Source organism: Calotriton arnoldi (assembly GCA_963921515.1). Taxonomy (NCBI): domain Eukaryota; kingdom Metazoa; phylum Chordata; class Amphibia; order Caudata; family Salamandridae; genus Calotriton; species Calotriton arnoldi. The sequence continues at coordinate 2,164,527 of CAWUFW010002184.1, read as the reverse complement.
TTGGTGGATAAAATTAAATTGAGTAAAACAGAACCTAGGCTTGCAGGACACTTCTTTGGTTAGCTGAAGAGCCTGAGACCATGCCTTGTCCGTTAGTGGTTGTGGCAGTACTGCATCCCACCGAGCACGTGTACCCCACGCATGATCCGACGGGAGCCCATGAAGAGTTGTATAGAGAGTGGTAACAGCATATCGCGTGCCAACTGCAGATAGAGGCACTTGCAATATCGCAGACGTTGGAGGCTCCCCATCCGCCCCAGGCCAGGCAGCCCGCAATGCATGCTGTACAGTATAAAAGGTAAGAAACTGGCCGGCACTCAGACTATACGTATCAGCAACCTCCTGAAATGGCATGACATTACCCTCAAGATAGAGATCCCCCAAGTGTGCAGCACTAGCGTCCCTCCAAAGAGTCCTATTAGCGCCCGAATCACACCCTGCAAGCTCGGCAATTCCCATATAGGGATCTCCGGTGAGTACGGGAGATAAGCATCCCTAGGGTGTACAACCGGCGCCAACAAGCCTGGGCCACTGACATCTGGGCCGTCTCACGCCGACCACGAACAGAGGAGTCAAACAATCACCTATAAATGCTAACTCCGTCCAACTATGCGCAGACCAGAGGCAGTTCAGGACAAGAGGCCAAGCACAGCCAAGCCACTGGCCAATGTAGCTGCGCAGCCGCATAAGAAAACTCCTCCCTCCGTCAATGGAGGCTGAAGCATAGCCAAGGCAACATGGTGACGACCGCCACTTCAGATAAATTCAAGCAATAAACTGTTAAGCATCTGAATAAAAGACCGTGAAAGAACAACCAGCAGGGCCGCAAAAAACTATAACAGCTGGGGGAGGACTAACATTTTGGATATAGCTACCTGACGCAATGGGGACAAGGGCAGTGACCTCCCGAAAGACAAAGAATTGGGCGGATAGAACCCACCACCGTATCAATTTTACCCTCCCAGAGGTCACGTTCACTGTGGTAAATTTGAACCCCCAAATATTTAAAAGAGTCGTAACACTGTTAAAGGCGTGTACCCTGGGATTCAGACCTTTATAATACTGGGCGTGGCCCTAAAGGAAACAAACAGGATTTAGGTCAATTCACCCGTAGGCATGATATATCACCAAAAGCATCGAGCAGGTCGATAAGGGCAGGAAGAGCGGCCCCAATGTCTTGCAGGAACACCAAAGCATTGTCCGCATATAGCAACACTACATGGTGGACGCCCAATTCATGGATACCCCACTACTCCACCCGACTACATAGACTACAAGTAGGAGGTTCCATGGCCAGGGCAAAAATGAGTGGAGATAGCAGGCAGCCCTGACAGGTGCCACGCTGAACGCTAAATCTGTCGGAAATCAGTTGACCAGTCTTCACTTGCGCACATGGTTCATAAAAAGTGCGAACCCTTCCCAAGAACCCAGGCCCAAACCCCATAGTAGAGAGTGTCGTGAACAAGTAATCCCAGCCCAGGATTTCAAAGGCCTTTTCTAAATCCAGTGATACAGCCACACATGCCCAGGCCCCTTAGGGAGCACTGTGCATAAGGCGCAGCAGCCAAGGAGGTTGAGGAACGTGCTGTGTCCCGGGATAAAGCCAGATTGATCCGCATGTATAAGCGAATGAATAATCGGGATCAATCGAATCGCTTGCGCCTTACCCAACAGGTCTAACTACAGGTCCCAGAATGAAATGACGCAGCTGTTTGCTAAAAAACAACGTCAAGCATCTCCCATGGCACCCAGCTATGTAGAGCCCCATTATAACCCAGTCCGATTGATTGGGTTGAGAAAGGCTGCTAAGAAACCAAGGGTAAAACTGGATACCAAACGGGGAGAAGTAATGCCCAAAGGAGTCAGGAAATACACTGACTGTCTGGTCCCTAAATACCAATTTTGTATGTAATGAAGCTTCGTTGTTTGTTAATTGCAGTGGGACATGGGAGTATTTTTTGGCACTCTGATTCTATCATAAAGTGCGTTTGATCCTTGATGTAGCATTCCTGCGTCATAAAATTAATTTACAAAAGTGTTAAATATACTAATATTTATGATATTTTTTGCCTGATGAACTGAGACAATACAAATAGTTTTGGCCATAAAACCAGCCCACCCTCCGTCCAGAAGAGTGGGTGCGTGCCATAGTTTCTGGATGACCAATGACTCTGTGAATGAGTTCTATTGAAATTCATTGTAGGTACATTTATTTTATGTGATAGCCTGGCAGTGTCTCCAGCAATTCTGGTCCTATTATGAAAACCCTGATGGAATATTGCTCAAACCTGACTTCTTTTGGCCTCGCAGTGTAGAGCGATAGACTTTTAACAGCCCACAATGCTCAATGTAATGAAAACTGGACTCAAGTTGTCTTTAATTTATGCCCTGGAACCTGCACAGTATACGACATGAAAATAACTTAAAGAAATGAGCCAGAACATAACACTTCCCTGCTCTGGCTCATTTGAATATACTCTGGTTCAGGTCTAGTGTTTACGTTTTGCTTTGCATTATGGGATCTGTAGTCCCGTTTATCACAATATACAGTCAGCACTACAGGTCCCAGAATGCAAAAATGAAAACAGGGACTGGACGAACTATTCACGCATGGTCCTAGGATTCTTGAGAGCTCTGTCTTCGCAGTCACAGCTGAGATCTGAGACCTGGAACTGAGCCCCGTGGTGTGTTGGAACCTTTGTTTCTCTCTTTTCTGGCACCCTGACTCTGTCTGTCATGACCTATGCAGCAGGATTCCTGCCGGCTGCGGGTGTGAAGAAACATGCAGGTATGGCACAAAACTGGTAAAACCTGTCCCTTTGCAAAAATGATCATGTAGTACAAGTTGATGTTTCCAGGGCTCTGAGGTTTACCAGACCATGCGTGAGTTCCAGGCCAGGGTTTTTCTTGCATTCTGGGACTGGTAGTTCTGTTTGTCTCGTTATAAAATCAGGACTGCAAGTCCCAGAATGCAAAAAAAGTAAACCTTTACTGGACGAGCTTCTCAGACGGGGTCTTGGAAATCTTAACAGCTCTACAGTGCCTTCCCCTCGCTTCTTGATGTTTCACACTATTCTACTTAAAGCCTATGCTCTGTTGCTTTGAAAAAGCTCAACCGAGGGGAGCATTTGTAATTGAAAGAGCGGTCAGAGGCCATCTTATTTCGCATCATTCTGTGGTTAAGGGACATACTTCCACAACATGGATCCCTGCAAGATGCACATCTGCTAGATATTGGATATATATTGGACATTTATGGTCTTCCAATAAAAAATACTTTTTTTTACCACAAACTTTATTGGTTTTCAAAAGACATAGCATTTGAAATTATTGACATTACTGTTGTCATGGACAATTGTTGAATCAGTGCTTGTATGACACAAGTATGAGACAAGGCAGCAAACTTTGGCATTTCCCAAAATATGTGTATAGGAAAGTGCCCATTTGCATGGTTAACCCCACTTTCTGCCTGATATCTGATGCACTTTGACTGAGTGTGCACTGGGTCCGTGCCAATCAGGTTCCCAGTGCCTGTGTTTTTCCCAAAACTGTGCCTTTGTTTCCACCGTTGGCACACCTTTGGCCCACATGTAAGTCCCTTGTAAAAGGTACCAATGGTACCAAGGGCCTTGTGCCCATAGAGGGTCTCTAAGAGCTGCAGCATGTATTATGCCACTCTCAGAGACCCCTCACCTGACGCACATACACTGCCATTGCAGACAGTGTGTTTTGGTGCAGACAAAACCTAAGACTCAACATGGCACACATCCCTGTGTGCCATGCCCACACAACCCTTCCTGTGGCATAGGTAAGCCTCCCCTCTAGCAGGCCCCACAGCCCTAAGGCAGGGTGCACCATACCACTGGAGAGGGCATCGCTGCATGAGCAATATGACCATATAGTGTCTAATTCCATTCTTAGTCATTGTAAGTGCAGAGAAGCCACACTGAGTACATGATCTGGGAGTCTGTCATTACGAACTCCACAGCTCCATGATGGCTTTACTGAATGCTAAGAAGTTTGGTATCAAACATTTCAGCATAATAAACCTACACTGAAGCCAGAGCTGGATTTAACTCAAAATGCACTCAGAATGCATATTAGAGATGCCCCCTGAAAAACGACCAACTCCTTAGTGTGTAGCTGACTGGTCTGCTCCAGCCTGCCACACACAGACATGTTTCTTACCCCTCCTGAGGTGGGAGCCCTTGTGCTCTCGTGGGTCAGGATCAAAGCCTGCTTGGGGTGGAGGTGCTTCTCACCTATCCCCAAGCAGGAACAGCAATCAGGACGGTGAGCCTCAAAGGCTCACTTGCCTTTGATATGCTGACCAGGGCCTCTCCAGCTAGTGAAGATGCCACCTCCCTGACCAAACCCAACTTTTGGAGCAGGGTCGGCGGGAAAATTAGTAATCAGGAGAGGTGTGTCCCCCCTCTGCCAGGACCACCCCTAAGGTGCCCTGGACCAAGGTGACCCCCTCCTTAGAAAATCCTCCATCTTGAATGGAAGGATTTTAGCCAATCAGGTTAAGGGATGCCCCCTCCCCAAAGGGAGGGTGTAGTCACCCTAAAAGGCAAGTAGCCCATTAGCTACCATCTGCCAGCACATGTAACGCCCCAAAATTCAGTATTTAGGGGCACCCCTGAACCTTGATCCTCAGATTCCGGCGACCTAAGAAGAAAAGGACTAAGAAGACGATGCCTGTCATTTGGCCAGCGACTTACCGAACCTGAGGAAGACTGCCCATGCTTCAACAAAGACCAGCTCTACCGAGGACAGCAGCCCTCTCCAGAAGAAACCAACTACAAGGACTCCGGATCCAGCTGAATCCGCGTCTCCTGCCCACTTTACACCCGACACCCACGGCCCGAGTCTGAGTGGCTCACCTGTTCAGTGAAGTCTCCCCAGCAATCCTGACCTCGACTCCATCAGTGGCTGACCTCTCCTGGCCTCCATGAAGACGCCTGCAGCCTCATCTCTAAGGGTCTCTTTGACCACGACCGGATCTGGTAAAGAAAATCCAACACCAAAGGGCACCTCTGCATCCTGAGCCCCCTGACTTTAGGGAGCCCGGTCGATGGTGCCCAGGCCTTCTCCGACATCTCAACTTACCTGTCCAGCCGGTGGTCACCTTCGTCCAGCCTTCTGGTCTGAGCCTGCAGCCTCTTTGTGCGACCAAGAACTCCCATTGAAAAGCACTGGGCGCACAACGCTGATTTGCACCCTGCACCGGGCCGCTCCTGTGCCGCTGGTGGTGTAAGGTTGGCGCTTCCTTGTGGCCCCCCCTGTGCTTGCTTTAACCTTGGGACCTGTGCCTGAAACCGTAGGTATTTATCTGCAAACCGCACCTCTTGTGGGTGCCCGCTGTCTCCGTTGACTAACACTGGGCCCAGTGACCTCTGCACCTGGCCGCCCCAGTGCTGCTGGTGGTGCAGTACCTACCTTAATCTGACCCTTGCCTAGTGTTAGTCCAAACCCCCAAAGACTGGATGTGTAAGTCGAGTACTTACCTGTAAATGCATATAACTGTTTTCCTTCCATAGGATTGCCTTGCATCTCTGCCTATTGCACTAAATGTCTAACTCTTACATTTGCTATTGTTGATACTGTTAATTGATATTACCAAAGTATTTTAAAAACTACTTTAAAGTATTTTACTGTTTTTTACACACAATACCTACTACATTGAAAAGTATTGCTATTCTTGTAACAGTTATTTACCCGCAACTGAGTTCCTCTTGGTTCTGTAATAAAATAACAAAGTAATAACTCTTTTTTACAAAACAATTGGTCTAGGATTACGTCTTTGAGTGTGTGTAATCATTTCTTGCCCGAGTGTGTACAACAAATGTTTATCACAGCCGTCTGATAAGCCTGACTGCTCGACCACACTACACAAATAGAGCTTTTAGGATTATCTACTTAAGCCTCTGTAAGGCTCTGGGGATCCACTGGACTCTGTGCACACTATACCTTACTTTGGTATAGTATATAGAGAGCCAGCTTCCTACAATGAGGCATCAGCCAATATTCAAAATTAACAGTCACCACCCACCTCCCCAGTAATTTGACATTCATCCATGCATACATGTCTTTTTGCAGCTCATTGGGTAGCAAGTAGGTTGTTTAGCAACTATTCCATGTTGTTCAGCAATTAGCAGGAACAGTCTCCGGCAATATAGCTCTGCAATCGACCAAGCGTTCATTCAGCCCCGGGTGACGTGCAGCCCTTTCTACCGATCAGGGATTAGTAATGGCCCACAACTGCCGCATAATCAGGGTGTTGTATCAGTCCTCCCATTAGGCGGTATCAGTATTTAATTATTAGGCAGCTCTAGTACTTTAGAGGATTCCAGCAGTGCGTCCCACTCCATCGCTGTCGCTCTCTTCTGCAACCCATGATATTCTTCAGAGCAAACAGCTTCACTTTCTGCTAAGCCCCACCTCTCTACCTCCTCCCAACACTGCGATAGCATTTGAGGCGTTGCCCATTACCACCTCCAGGTCAGGAGTCCTTTTGCCAAAAGGAGCGCCAGATCCGCAAACCGTGCCCTCACCCTATTGCCTTGAGGGAGAGGGTAGAGACCCAGAATACAACTTTTGGCTGAAAGCCAGTTGGGCCCACCAGTCACCACCTGTTACCACTGGGCCAATCAGTGCCCAGTATGAAGATATCATAGGGCATATCCACAGCATATGCATCAGGTCAGCATCCTCTCACGGGCATCTGAGGCATGTTGATGGAACAGTGGGGAACATGGTATAGAGTCTATGTGATGTAAGGTATGTGCAGTGCAAAATGGAAAACTGTATAAATTTGAATCTAGAATTGCAGGAAATTTTCTTGGGGAATTCAAGGAGGAAGGTCCATTCCTTTTCCCAAAGTGATCACCCCATATCCGCCTCGTAACGGGCCTTCAAGGGGGTCAGAGAAGTGGATAGATGTGTGGGTGTAGCCATTGGATTAAATGCTTGCCATGTCCCATAATGTGTAGTGCCTGTATGAAGTAATGTGTTGGTGGTTCCACCCCCTCCGGGGCCCAGTGTTGTCTGACATATCGTACAATAGTCGCATGTGTGAGAAACAATGAGCCCCTGTGCATTGATAAAATCTGCATGGCCCAATAGTGCCCCCTCTCCAAATAGTGTTCCCACCGTTGTCACTCCTTCTTGTTCCTACAAGTTAAATCAGTGCTGCGTTAGTGTACCAGCAGGTGTGGGAAGGCCCAGCAATGGTATATTAGGGGCGTAGGGGACAGCCCTGGCAGTGTGCCTCATGGCTGAATTCTAGTATGTGAGGGCAACTTGCAGCAACAACGGGGCCATTGTGGGCGGTATGAGAACCCGGGCATAGTAATGTGTGTACTTTATCCTGTGGAATCATGCACTGCGTGTAAGTGATCTTGTGAAGCTTGCGTTCGGCCAGCCAGTAGGAGAGCCACTGCAGTTGGCCTGCGAGGCAATAAGATTTGAGGTCCGGTGCCGCCATCCCTCCCCGTCCAGTGGCAGCTGCAGCTTAGCAAGACTAATGCGCCTTCTGCCAGCACTCCACACCAGGTCTATCAGGAGAGTATTCAGGATTTTAAAATATCGGCCCGGTATACCGTTTGGCAGGCTCCCACGATCGAGGTAATCGATGTCTCTCTCACTACCACCTTGAAAGTCTCCCACTCCACGAGTGGTGAGAAGGACGTATTGGTATTGTGTGCAAAGTAGGTGTCTATGGTTTTGGCTAAGGTGTCATGGAAGATGCACGGAATACCCCGTCTTCTAGTAGGCAAGGGTTAAGTCTCCATGTAGTAACAGGGGTGGGTACTTGGCCCCAGGGCACCGTCAGTTCCAAAGGATTGTGATCTGACAGGGTTTCCCCTAGATAGGTGGTATTTGTGACATGAGCAAGGAGTGAGGTGGTGCACAGTATATGGTCTAGTCATGTGTGTAAAGCGTTTGAAGAAGAAGGAATATTCATGCATAGCCCCATTCTGGCTGCGCTAGGCATCTGAAAGAGTCCATCCCAGTACTCAGGCTTGGAGAGTTTTAGCCTGTCAGATCGGGCCGTGCCTGGGAGGAGGGGGGTGAGCAGTCAAGATCAGTGTCTAACACTGCATTAAAATCCCCTCCTAGGATCTAAGGATACATCGTCCAGTCTGCGAGGACCGAGGAGAGATGTGCGAGAAATGCATCCTGTTCCGTGTTCGGGGCATATATACACCCGTGCACCACAAGCATGCCATCCAGCGTGCCCCGGAGTAAGGTATATCTGCTGTGTATGTCTATTCTCATGTCAAGAGCCTCAAATGGGACCCCTGTGCGAATCCTCACAGCTGCGCGAATCAGCTGGGCGTATATTCTATGGCGTTTATTCATGGAGCCCATCCCCCGGGCATTCCATGTGAGTATATTATATTGGCAAATAGCAAACATGGGTAATTATCTCGTGGAGTGTTGAATATGCATACATGCGCTGAAAAGATTCATCATGTCACAGGTGATTCAGGTGGATGGATGTCGGTAGAACAATAACAAAAACATTAATATCCCCCAATACACTGTCCAATGTTGGAACCCCATTCGACCAAACATACAAAGCAAAACATGTTAACATTGATACAAAGTCGTGCAATTGCTTGTGGGGTAGTCCTCGGCATAGTGGCAGATGTTAGAGCTAGTGGACTTTAACTGTTTCAGACAATGTAAAGTCGTCCCTTCAGGCCCAGGACCCAGAAACCTTTTGTGGAGAGTTTAAGCATGATGGGAGAAGAATAAAGCCATAGGCCCCAGTACAACACAGTTTATAGGGCACTAAAACAGAACCATAGTCCCCATACTCAGTTGTGGGTGCATTCTGCACCATTAGCAGATGTGTCAGGAGCGGTCGTGGCAGTCTGCTCACCCCTGGTGCTGAGACAGAATATCGAGTTTGAAATGTCGACTTACACAAATATCGAGTTGGACATATAGGGGCCGATTCCGATCTCGGTCGGAGGCGCACCTAACGCCATTCGGTCGGGAAAAAAGCCATGCGAATGCCTGTTTCCCGACCGATCCGCACATTAATCCGAACGAACAAGTACGATGCGCACAACAGCACAGATTCCGACCCAGTCGTACTCACCCAATCCCGGTCCTGTTCCCCGACCGAGCCGGATCCGTAAACGCAGAATCGAGTTGCCCGGAAGCCAAAAAGCAGCCCCGTCCGGCCGGACAAGTACGATGCGCTTCCCGTACGCGCCGAACCCGTCGCTACGCACGGCACGTCAAAGTATCCGGGACAGGCGCACATAAGCTCCGATTCGCGCCACAACACGATCCACGGCTACGAGACGAACACGCAAGCGACGAGGACGAGGCGAAGCAACGACAAAGACGAACGAGACGAACCAACCATGAATCCCATCGTTCCGATCCTACCAATATTCTACATCTACTACCGGAACAGGCACGGACGCGTACGGCGCAGAAGGTAAGTCAGACACCAACCACAAAAACAAACTACACGTACCCGACATATCACACACACACAGAGGGATGCAGAAATTACTTACACCAGAAACAGCAGCACCATAGGGCGGGATGCCCATCACCAATGCCACATATACACATAGGGGCCCGGATGCCTGTCACTACTACCTCCTCTACCCATGGGGGGCGGATGCCTGTCACTACTACCACCTCTACCCATGGGGGGCTGGATGCCTGTCACTACTACCACCTCTACCCATGGGGGGCTGGATGCCTGTCACTACTATCACCTCTACCCAGGGGGTGCCAGATGCCTACCACTACTACCACCCTTACCCATGGGGTGCCAGATGCCTACCACTACTACCACCTCTACCCATGGGGGGCTGGATGCCTACCACTACTACCACCTCTACCCATGGGGGGCTGGATGCCTGTCACTACTACCACCTCTACCCATGGGGGGCTGGATGCCTGTCACTACTACCACCTCTACCCAGGGGGTGCCAAATGCCTACCACTACTACCACCCTTACCTAGGGGGTGCCAGATGCCTACCACTACTACCACCTCTACCCAGGGGGTGCCAGATGCCTACCACTACTACCACCTCTATCCAGGGGGTGCCAGATGCCTACCACTACAACCACCTCTACCCAGGGGGTGCCAGATGCCTACCACTACTACCACCACCTCTACCCAGGGGGTGCCAGATGCCTACCACTACTACCACCCTTACCTAGGGGGTGCCAGATGCCTACCACTACTACCACCTCTACCCATGGGGGGCTGGATGCCTGTCACTACTACCACCTCTACCCATGGGGGGCTGGATGCCTGTCACTACTACCACCTCTACCCAGGGGGTGCCAGATGCCTACCACTACTACCACCCTTACCTAGGGGGTGCCAGATGCCTCCCACTACTACCACCTCTACCCATGGGGGGCTGGATGCCTGTCACTACTACCACCTCTACCCATGGGGGGCTGGATGCCTGTCACTACTACCACCTCTACCCATGGGGGGCTGGATGCCTAACACTACTACCACCTCTATCCAGGGGGTGCCAGATGCCTACCACTACTACCACCTCTACCCAGGGGTGCCAGATGCCTACCACTACTACCACCTGTACCCAGGGGTGCCAGATGCCTACCACTACTACCACCTCTACCCATGGGGGCTGGATGCCTACCACTACTACCACCTCTACCCATGGGGGGCTGGATGCCTGTCACTACTACCACCTCTACCCAGGGGGTGCCAGATGCCTACCACTACTACCACCTCCACCCATGGGGGGCTGGATGCCTACCACCACCAACACCCCCACTCACAGGATGGCTAATACATGACACCACAAGCACACACCAACATAAAGAATGCAACATAAAGACATCCCCCAACACCATGACAAGCGTGTGTAGACTGTGTCAAATGCCTACAACACTGAACATGACTTTGAACCTACAATGTGACCCCCTATCACATGTGCCACACATAAATGTGTGTGGCCCCCACAATGCAAGCAGGCCATGACCATTGTGGCAATGGGGTCCAAACCCCCATCATCACAGTGACCAAAATGTAAGTGTGGGGTCCATAGCTGAAGCACATTTTGAACATTGTGGCAATGGGGTCCCAACCCCCATCATCACAGTGCCCAAAATGTAAGTGTGGGATCCATAGCTGAAGCACATTTTGAACATTGTGGAAATGGGGTCCAAACCCCCATCATCACAGTGCCCAAAATGTAAGTGTGGGGTCCATAGCTGAAGCACATTTTGAACATTGTGGCAATGGGGTCCAAACCCCCATCATCACAGTGACCAAAATGTAAGTGTGGGGTCCATAGCTGAAGCACATTTAGAACATTGTGGCAATGGGGTCCAAACCCCCATCATCACAGTGACCAAAATGTAAGTGTTGACAAAGAAAAAGCTGCAACTGCCAAACTGCATGGATGATTCCTGGTCACAGAACAACAAACACATCAGTGGCAAAGTAGTGCTTGTGTCCCATAGCAACATAGATTGGGGGAGGCAAACAGTGCAGTGCAAATAAGACATACCTTTGGCCATGTGCAGACAAACATCACCCATGGGGGCTGACACTGTCAACATTCATCAATGACACAATGACAGAAGTGACCATCTGAATGCAGACCCACATATTTGCACCAATGGGCACACAAATTCAGATACCCTGTGGAGACTGTAGATGTGAGGTGAACAGATACCATACCATGGCAGCAATGGGACACACAAACAATGATCATAGTGCTGACTGATGACCTAGGAGTCCCAGGGACAGCAGGGCAAACACACCAAACAACATACAGCCAATGGCACACTAAAGATATGCCAATGCAGTGGTGCAGATGCACAAACACAAACAGGCAGACCCACACAGCACATCAAACACAACAGGTGAGGGTGGGGGGGTACCAGTATCCCCAGGCAACCACACAACACATGAGGAGGCCTGAATACCAATTACACAGACGTGCATACAGTGCCACACAAAGGTAACTCATGGATCCAAATCCCCTATGTGGGCAATCAGGCATTGTCAGATGAGAGGGAGCACAAATCACACATGTCACACAAGCATGTAGGAACAGCAACTGACACAGCAAGACACAGACACACCACAGCACTACCCCCAGGGCCCCCACAATGTGGTGACCCTGGGCTGCATTACAATCCCACTCTGATGACAAAGGTAGATGTCGTTCACACTGTGAACCACAGTCATGTGTCCTGAGCAACAAACTACCATCACACCTACACAAGCACAAAACAATCAGCACGGCCAGTAAGCCAAGGCCAACATGGAGGCATGGGTCTAGCCGGGCAACAACTCTCATCTGCACACACTCAACACCACACACCTCGACCTCCAACAATGTGCAGCAGTGAAGCTCACATGCACTGGTGACATTGCACATGCACCCATGACAATCCCAGGGGGGTGGTGGGCACCAAGGGGCAGAAACACATCACACATGGCCACTCAACCAGACTCCTGAATGTCTGACACACTGCACACTACACTGTACATGGACATGACGGCAATACCACACCAACCAATGGGATCCCAGCCACAGTCACACACCAATGAAGAAGCCAAGGTCACCCACAAAGAACACACATAGACAACTATCAACATTGCAGCCCTGACCCTGAGGAGTGCCAGCAGTCACACACACAACGTGTCACAACCAATGAAAGCTAACACAAACCGGAAATCACATGACAGGTGTAAACAACAAGTGCCAAGGGGAATCCTGACCGTGACCCATCTGCGTCTGCCCACAAACTCAGCCCTGACAGCAAACACACCTATGGGTGACACCCTGATGACCAGTAATGTGCCATGCACCCACATCACAGAGAACCCAGGGAGAAGACTTTGGGGGAACATAGCTCAACTCAGCAGGCATCACAAACAGGAATATCACTAGGGATCCTAGCATGCACAGCAACATGGAAGTGAACACACAGACATGCTCATACAACACACACCTTGGGCGCAGGCGATGTCACAGGAGTACACACTGCCATGAGGGGACTCCACTCCTGTGTGAGGAAAGCTGTGCCATATGTCGCATCAGTAGGGCTCCATCATGTCAGCAGAACACTTGGTCACACAGTCAACAATTAGCACCAAATGAAGGCTCCCGTCACATCAGCCTGGTCATGGGAGTGTCAACGAAATCATCAGCACAGATCCAACACACATGTATAGCAAGTTGCACTGACAACACAGATGAGTCCTTCCCCATTGATGCCCAAACCTGCATGTCCAGTGGAGATGGCCACACAGTCAGGGAACTAGACTAATTGAACAATGGCAAACACAACAGATGTGCAGGGGTGGAACCCACAGATGTGACATTGCTAATGTAACTAGGGAATCCCATTGCAAAATATTGAAAACATGACACCCTCAGATGCTGCTAAGGATGACATGGATACACCACAGGATAGGACACTGTCCCCCTGGACCACATGGTTTCCTGCACAGTAACACTTCATTGTCATGAGACCAAATAACACCATCACTGCAGCAAGGGCATGGTTAGCATCATCAACATCATGTACATCAGAAGCAAAAGAACTAGAGAACAGAAAGTTGCTTTATTCAGCATATGTGGCATCAAAAGTAGAAGTCAGGTAGAAAATAAACAAAGGCCAATGGCCAGTCCATCATTAAAGTCAAAAGTGGGTGACAGTGGCAGATGCCACCCTACGCATGCCTGCACTGACAAAATCCAGGGAAAATCCCCTAGGAGGGGCATACAGGGGGGCAGGCCAGGCACCGCAGGGACAGGATCAGGGCTCACCAGGAGGAGGCAGGGAAGGGGTGGTGGGTGCTGGAGAGCCACTGACAACTGCAGTGGAGGTGTCTGACATGGTGTGTGCCGGCACAACTGGGGGGCATGACTCAGATGTTGTGGGTGCCGGCACGACTGCAGTGGACCCTGCAGATGGAGTGGACAGCTTCGCCACTGCAGTGCCCAAGTCAGACAGGGTGGTAGTGGACTCCACTGCAGTGCCTACCTCCAGGGGAGGAGAATGGGGATCAGGTAAGGTGGGCAGGACAGAGGGGAGGACACCCTCACCACATCAGTGGTACAGACAAGCGCAGCGGGGGGTGTGGGGCCGGAAGAGCAAGTGGCAGGGGGAGAAGGCCTGATCCTTCTGGGGATGGTGTATCTGTGGGTGGGGGAACCTGGGGCAGGGTGTGGTGGGGGCACCTGTGGAGTGGGGGCCTGAGGGATGGCGGAAGGAGACTTGGTGCCTGAGCTGCAGGGCGGCGGCGGGGTCTTGCTCTTCCGGGACCGGGGGGACTTGCGGGTGGGGGCCTCAGTCGGTCTGCGCCTGGGGGAGGGTGTCCGGGGGCCAGGGGCACTCCGCTCCGTGTGGGTGGGCTTCCTCTTCCCCCTGAATGCTGGATCAGCTGGATGGGAGGGGAAGAGGTCAAAGTCACAGAGGAAGAGCCGCTGTGTCTTTGAGGTTGCAGGTGAGGCAAGGGAGGGGTCTTTGGAGGGAGAGGCAACTGAGGACTGTGCAGTGCATGTGGATGCGTGTGTGTGTGCCTGTGCCCCATCCCCTGTGAGTGTGGTTGCAGTCCCCTGATGGTGCGTGCGTGTGCGTCTTGTTTGTGGCGTGTGTGTCTATGTGCTGCACGTGTCTGTGCTGGTGTGTGCCTGTGCCAGTGTGTGTGTGCTTGGGACAGGTAAGGTGCTGGGGAGTGTGGATGGGGCAGAGGCAGGAGGGGTGAGGGACTGTTGGAGGAGGGACACTGCTGCCGTCAGGGAGGAGTCCATGGACCTATTGCCCCTCTGTAGGTCAGACATGCCCGATGAGATGCCCTCCATGAACGACACCAGCTGAGTCAACAGACTGGTGTGTGCATGGAGGATACTCAGCATCGCTGTCTGTCCTACATGGAGCTGGCAGAGGAGGTACACAGACTCCTCACTCAGGGCAGCAGGGGACACAGGTGCAGGGGGTGCGGTGCCTGGCCCGAAGGAGACACGCTCCCGAACATGGGAGCCTCCACGGACCTCGGGAATGGGAGCCGACGGGAGGGCGGTGGTGGTGGTGGTGGCGGGGACAGCAACACTAGCTGGGGTGTGGTGGCTGCTGACACCCGCCTCCATAAGGGAGTCATCGTCCGAGCTGCTGTGGTCCTCAGCTGAGGTGGATGGTGCTGAGGACTCCTCGGTGTGGCTCCCCTCGCCCTCCGTGCCACTGGGTCCCTCCGACCACTCCTCGGCTGCTGACCCAGTCTGGCTCTGTGGCTCCTCCTGGTCCGTGGAGCTGTCCCCTCCTGTGGCCGTGGATGTTTCTGCAATCAATAGGGAAACAGACAGACATCAGTCACCTGCACCGAACGCACACACCACAGTAAGTACAGCACATGACAGAGCAAGCCCTGGCATCCTTAGTTGAACATTGCTAAAAGTGCCCAAACAGAACAGGAGAAGTCAATTGTCAGTCTGATGGTCAACCATGGCACTCACATCCCACCTGGCCTTGCACCCATCTGTCTGCTGTCTGTTGGATGGCAATACCCCAATGTGGACACATGCACCACCTACACAGTATATGGACAGTGCAGAGAACCCGGTGAAGCATGTGGACATGCACACATCACAACTCTTGCCACTGAGTCAGTACAGGTGTCCGGATGAAAGGGATGCTCAGAGTCAAATAGGAAATGCATGTGATGCATACCAGCGACAGACACCATGATGCACCCATGTCCTGATAGCCATTGCCACAATGGTGTGCATGTAGCACATGTCACTCCCCTGCAGGATCACTAATACGAAGTCACATGCCATGGCACAGGCATGCCTGCTAAGTCATACATCACTGTCTCCAGTCACATGGGCAGGGCAGCCAGACAACAACACTCTGCACTGTGTCACAATAGTAGGTCATGGGGAATGCAAGTCCTGGAGCTGAACAAGTGCACATGTACATCCCCCACACACCACATCATCTGAACCCTCATCTGTCCAGGTCATACCCATTGGACATATGGGAGACCTGTGACACCACCCTCTGCACCTGAGCACCTCACAATCTGCTGTGAATGGGAAACAGCTGCCTGAACTTCACATTCGCATACCCCAGTCTGCACGGTCAGGTGATCAAACACCTATGTGTCACACAAGTATCGTCTCCCATGGTCACATCTCCGGTGGCATGCGGAGCCCCAACCGAGAAACACCCCAGCAGACCTGACAACGAAGCCACAGCACACTGACACAGAGGCAGACACCTGAGGGGACAAATCACTGAGCACAACGTGTCAGCTGATACACGGGAGTGGGAGTACAGAGTGTATTGTATGGCCTGGAGTAGGCATGACTGTCCTGCCCCACATGAATGAGGGATGAGCCCTGGACAGTAGGCAGCTGGCTAAGTATGTGTGACACACGTTATATACACACTCCTGGGGCCCAAACATTGTTCCCACCCGCAGCATGGGTGTCTGCCAGATACCCCAGGCACATGTGGTGGATCAGCTCTGAAATTGGACCACATATCAAAGTAACACGCAGATTACATGTCAGAACACAGCCATTGTGTAAGCAATGGACCCACCCATGATGCCCACCACAGAGTTAGGGAAACAGATGCTGTCCCCCACCTTGAGTCAAGCAAACTGCAAGGACACAGTACCCAAGTGACACAATTCCCTGACTGTAAGGGCCACACCAGGGTATCAGATGAGGAGTGGGCAGTGCACAATAGAGGGACATGGGTCCTGGACCACATGACTGATGTACTGTGGATGTTTAACCAGGCCAGAGGAGGGCACATAGCATGGCAGACATAGTTCACAATGCAGTCATGGACTCACCCCTCCTTGCTGCTCTCTGGCCTTCAGCTGCCCATCCAGATCAGGGAAGACCACCGCCAGGATCCTCAGCATGTGGGGGGTCAGGGTCCGGTGTCCGCCCCTCCTGCGAGGAGGCGACAGCTTCAGCTGGACCCGTGCGATCCTCCGGGTCCAGCCCCGAAGGTCCTGCCACCTCTTCTGGCAGTTGCGGATCCGGCGCTTGTAGACCCCCACGGATCTCACTGCCCAGACAATGGTCAGCCATATCTGCTGCTTCTGGTGGGCATCAACCTGTGAGGATGACAAAGTGAGAATGCCATTACTACACATGCAACATATCCGTGCATTACACAGTTGGATATACATGTCTCAATCACAGGGGCACATGATGTACACAGGCAGTGCAACGATGGCCATGGACAGTATGCCAGCAGTTCCTACATGGTATCATTGCCTGGGAAGTAAAACCTTGTTTAAATGCACAGTCACTGCACTATACCTGTCCAGTGCATGTAACTACACACTATGGGGGGTGACAACTACTCAGTGAGCCTGCTAGCCAGTGGCGTGCAGACTGTTAGCCTTGCTTGTCAGACAACATGCACATTTAGAAAGGCAGTGGACAGAACACTCACCTGCTCCCCTGCTTTCCCATACAGCTTGCTGTACTGTGGAAGGAGGTTGTCCAGCAGGGCCTGGTTCTCCTCAGTGCTGAAGGCTGGGGCTCTCTCCACAGTACGTGCCATTGCAGGGTCCAGAGGGTGCAGATACAGCAGCAGTGTAGTGGCAGATGTCGTCCTGGAGCATGTAGTGCAGGCAAGTGAGCTCTCAGGGGAACAGCCAGCATTATATGTGTGCTGCAGAGGCAGATACTGTCCCATGTGTCCAAAGTGATAGGTCCAAGTCGTTTGCATCTTCTGAATCTGGCCAATCCATGGAATTGCACCACTTACACACGCCCCCAGCATCCTTCAAATGTTCAACTTCATGACACCCATGAAATTGCAACATTGTTGTGGGTGACCAACTGAATTTACAGCATCAGACTCGTTCAAATTTTGAAAACGCGTCCGTTGCCAGGCCAGGCCATAGCCAATGGGTGCGCACCGATCGGACCATTGCTGTTCAACGCGTACCTAGGATACAACGCGTACCCGCACACATTGAATGCAATGGGCCGGCCGGGCACACCGATCGGACCATTGCTGTTCATCGCGTACCTAGGATACAACGCGTACCCGCACACATTGAATGCAATGGGCCGGCCGGGCACACCGATCGGACCATTGCTGTTCATCGCGTACCTAGGATACAACGCGTACCCGCACACATTGAATGCAATGGGCCGGCCGGGCACACCGATCGGACCATTGCTGTTCATCGCGTACCTAGGATACAACGCGTACCCGCACACATTGAATGCAATGGGCCGGCCGGGCACACCGATCGGACCATTGCTGTTCATCGCGTACCTAGGATACAACGCGTACCCGCACACATTGAATGCAATGGGCCGGCCGGGCACACCGATCGGACCATTGCTGTTCATCGCGTACCTAGGATACAACGCGTACCAATACACATTGAATGCAATGGCCAATGTGTGCGCACTGATCGGTCCATTGCTGTCCAACGCGAATTGCGAATACAACGCGTACCAGCGCACATTGAATGCAATGGCCAATGTGTGCACACTGATCGGTCCATTGCTGTCCAACGCGTATTGCGAATACAACGCGTACCAGCGCACATTGAATGCAATGGCCAATGTGTGCGCACTGATCGGTCCATTGCTGTCCAATGCGTATTGCGAATACAACGCGTACCAGCACACATTGAATGCAATGGCCAATGTGTGCGCACTGATCGGTCCATTGCTGTCCAACGCGTATTGCGAGTACAACGCGTACCAGCGCACATTGAATGCAATGGCCAATGTGTGCGCACTGATCGGTCCATTGCTGTCCAACGCGTATTGCGAATACAACGCGTACCAGCACACATTGAATGCAATGGCCAATGTGTGCGCACTGATCGGTCCATTGCTGTCCAACGCGTATTGCGAATACAACACGTACCCGCACACATTGAATGCAATGGCCAATGTGTGCGCACTGATCGGTCCATTGCTGTCCAACGCGTATTGCGAATACAACGCGTACCAGCACACATTGAATGCAATGGCCAATGTGTGCGCACTGATCGGTCCATTGCTGTCCAACGCGTATTGCGAATAAAACACGTACCCGCACACATTGAATGCAATGGCCAATGTGTGCGCACTGATCGGTCCATTGCTGTCCAACGCGTATTGCGAATACAACGCGTACCAGCACACATTGAATGCAATGGCCAATGTGTGCGCACTGATCGGTCCATTGCTGTCCAACGCGTATTGCGAATACAACGCGTACCAGCACACATTGAATGCAATGGCCAATGTGTGCGCACTGATCGGTCCATTGCTGTCCAACGCGTATTGCGAATACAACGCGTACCAGCACACATTGAATGCAATGGCCAATGTGTGCGCACTGATCGGTCCATTGCTGTCCAACGCGTCCCTGTACAAGTCACTGGCATATGTCACCATGCCTGTCACAGGTGAACATATGCCAGCCACATATACTTCCCAGGGAGTGAGGGGCACACCTACAACACCACAGCCTGTCCAAACAGTATCCTACGGCATGTAAGGCTGCATTACCTATTCCGTGTATGGGGGTGAACATGTTGTTCTGTGGGTGTCACTTGGGGGCAGCCACCCCCAGGCTGTGCACGTGTTCATGGGGACAGAATCCTTGGTGTTTCGTGTACATGGCCACTGTGATGTGCAACTGTTCATATCTGAGCATGTGGCATGGTCACATTTCACGGTGGTGTATGTGCATGTCATGTCACATACCCCCTGAGTCCCATGTGGGACGGTATGTTTAACCCAGGGTGACCCATTGGCACAATGGTGATGGTCCTCCACAGTGTGTGTGCATGTTGTGTTTCCAATGTCTCTGATTTCATGTGCACAATGGGAGGCAGTCTCCACATCCACGTTGTTTGTGCATGGACTTTGATGTTGTGCGTGTGTGTGTCACAGACGTCCATGTCTGTCCTGCCGAGGCAACAGGGACCACTACCTGTGGGGGTCATGGTTGTTTTGCTGTGGTGTATACATGATACACCATGTCATGCCAGTGTCCATGTGGCAATACAGGGTCCCTGGGAATCTACCTGTCATTGAGCTGTGATGCCTGGGGCACATCTGTCCTCACATGTCACTGTGGGGTGTGTTTGTAACGTGGCAGCAGGAGATGGGAACTGTGACACGGCCTCATGATATCCAATGGCACGACCTGGGACTTATTGATGCCACTTGTTGAACTGTGATGTTAGATGTTGGCCATGTGTGTGCCATACATATCCTTACGGAACTGCACACATCATGTACTTGTGCCTCATAATGATGTATCATGTGATGTTGAGTGTGTTCAATGCCACATATGTGGGGTGACTGACAATCTTGCTTTCTTCACCTATGCACTGCAGGGCACCAGCTGTCCTTAGACCATTCCCTGACCTGGCAACGATGGTGGAACGTGACAGCATCCGACGGTACCGCTTCACCAGGCAGCTGATTGAGGATTTGGCAGTGCGCTTGGCACCACATTTGCAACCTGGCCGGCCGTACCCTACAGCGCTGACCCCCAAGGTGAAGGTGATGGCAGCCCTACACTTCTTTGCCACCGGTACCTTTCAACACACTCTGGCGACTGCTGGTGGGATGTCACAGACGATGTTCAGCCGTGTGCTCCGGGATGTTTTGGAGGCTATGTTGATATACCTGAACCAGTACATCTATTTCCCTAGACTCCAATGACTCACTGGCGTGAAGAGTGACTTCTATGCCCTGGGGAGGATGCCGCATGTCATTGGCTCCATTGATGGGACACATGTGGCTTTGGTACCACCACAGGCCCAAGAGCAGGCATACAGGAACCGCAAACACTACCACTCGGTCAATGCACTGGTGGTCTGTCTTGCAGATATGACCATCTCACACGTGTGTGCCCGTTTCCCTGGTTCTGCACACGATGCCTACGTGATGAGGAGTAGTCGCATCCCGAGGATGATGGCACAGATGCAGAACCAGCGTGCCTGGCTTGTTGGTGTGTACTGACTTTGTACCATTGTGTATTCTGCTATGTAGTGTTCCACCCTCTTTTCCAACTCTGCTAATGTGCAATTGTCTGTATGTAGGTGACTCCGGATACCCCAACATGCCGTGGTTGCTGACGCCCCTCAGGAACCCTGTGACACCAGCCCAGATGCGCTACAATGAGGCACATGGTCGGACCAG
The DNA here is from genome assembly GCA_963921515.1 of Calotriton arnoldi. Lineage (NCBI taxonomy): Eukaryota > Metazoa > Chordata > Amphibia > Caudata > Salamandridae > Calotriton > Calotriton arnoldi. The sequence goes on along the minus strand of CAWUFW010002184.1, from coordinate 2,143,343 downwards.
GAGAGTGATTGAGCGGACATTTGGTCTCCTGAAGAGCCGCTTCCGCTGCCTCGACAAGACAGGAGGGTCCCTCCCATATGCCCCAGCAAAGGTGTGCAAGATTGTCATTGTCTGCTGCATGCTACACAACCTGGCAGTGCGGAAGGAGTTGCCTCTCATCCTGGATGACGATGACCAACGTCCGCCACCTGTGGAGGATCCTGGCCTGGACCACGATGCCAGTGATGATGATGATGATGATGGTGATGTCCGCACACAGCTCATCACCAACTTCTTCAGCTGAATGTGAGTATCCAGAGATGTCATGTCAATGATGTGAGTTTGCATGATATGTGTTGGTGGTGCTCTGGTGCTGTTTGAGTGTGTCCATGGGCTGCATGACTGTATGCGTGTAGCGATGTGTCCTTACAGGTAGTCTGTACTCCCCAACAGTGTTGACATGCTAACTTGGTTCTGGGTGGGTATCTTGTGACATGTATTGTGCATGAGTATTGCAGTTCTGTCCTGTTCTTCAGTGCTTTTGACTGTGTGTCATTTCTGTCCTTCACAGGGTACTTTCAGAGTCGTTTGGTCAACTGTGATCCCCAACACTGTGATTCGACTTCCCGGGTGGTAGCTGTCGTGTCCCTACAGGTGATGTGCACCACACCCATGGACTTCCTTCCTTCTACACTTGTTGACTGTGTGCCCGCTGCCAGGTGGGATTACCTTGCATCTGTGGTGGTTACAACATGTTGCAAATGTGTAATAAACCTGTGCTTCACTTTGTGATGTGCGTTGTCTGTGATCACACATCTGACTGACATTTGCTTACTGCACCAGTGGGCTAGTTAACACAGACTGTGAATAGGTGTTGGGTCTGTGCAATGCAACGTATTTCCTGGCAACATCAGTGTAGGCGATGAGTCAGATGGCCATGGTGTGTATGTGTTGTGTAGCCCTGGTGGTGTGCCTCCCTCATATGTGTGACGTCGCCATGACTCACATGCCGGTGTTGTACTTGCTGTAGCAGTTAGCATGCACAGTGTCATTTCCCAGATCATCATCGCCACTTCTGAGACAACATAGGAATCACAACAGAGGCAAGTATGGTGTATTAGTGAGTTTATTGACATACATGTGTGAGTATAGTGCACAGGATGGTGGGTGCTGTACATTGTGATTGTAATCCAAAGTTCCTAGATGATTTGGAAGTCCTGGTAGCAGAAATGTCCAGAGTAAAGTCCACAGTAATCTGAGACATTGGTCCAACTTGAGCTCCCCATGTCATGTGGGAGAGTTGTGTTGCAGTCAACAGGGTGAACAGTTTGCGCACAAAGGTGATTATCCAGAACAGGTTTTGGCTTCCTGGGGGTTGCACATGGCCATCGGCCTCTCACTTGCCCCTCCTCGGACGGCCCCTCTTCTTTGGGGGGGACCCTCAAGTGCAGGCTGCTGCGGTGCAGGGGACTCTTCGCCAGAGTCATCCGCCCTCCCTGTGGCAGTTGCAGTTGTTTCAGCACCAGATGTTGTGGGCACACAGGGAGGTGTTGACTGGTTGCTGCTCATCTGGCGGAGGCATTGTAATATGTCCCTATGCACCGCCGTCATCTCTTGCAGTGTGTCCCACTTGGACTCCATGCGGGACATGTGTGAGTCCAAGCGGGCATGATGGGCAGCCTGCTGCCGTTTAATGTCCCTGAGGAGCCCCACTACCTGGCTGAACTCTCCGGTGCTGGACTGGTACGCATCGGCTATGCGTGCCAGTTGTGGTTATCTTGCAGTCCAGACCCCTCTGCGAGCAGCGACCTATGTCTCACACCCCTCCCACCACCCCTGGCGACACGTGCAGTACCTGAGGTGGCACGCACAGGTGACCCTGGGCCACCTTGTGGGTTGTTGGTGGTGGTGGTGTCCATGGCCCCACGTTGGTCCAGGGTCCCTGTGCTGGTGGTGGTGGTGCTCCTTGGTCTGTCCATGTCGGCAGGGGTGGTATGTGTGTTGACAGTCGTTGGAGGCGTGGGTGCAGGGGGTGCAGCTGGTGGTCCTGCTGGTGCTGCATGATGACTTGCTCCGGAGGTGCCAGGTAGGTCTTCTTCATCCGAGGAGGGCAGAGGCTGTTCCACACCAGTGAGCTCCATATCCTCTTGAGCCTGGGATGAGGACTCCTCAGCGTCTGCTGCTGTGTCCCCATCATCACCTGTTTTTGGGAGACACAAACAATGTATGTTATGTTTCTGCAGGCATCAATGGTTGACACACCTGACAGTTGTGACTGTGCCTCTGGATGCGGGCCTGTACATTGCATTGTCCTGAGTTGTCACAGTCAGGGGTTGATATTGGTGTAGCACATTGTCCTGCATTATTTGGGCATTTCTATGTGAATGTTGGGGTGTGTACATGGTCTGCATTGGTTGTATTTGGTTGACATCCGGCCCTCCTTCCCACCCAGCCAGATATTCCACCATGGAAGGTGCTTCCATTGCAGGGAGTGCAAGTTGTCTTTCAGGATGTCAGTCAGTGGTGTCCTGCTGTTGGTTGGTGCACAGTTGCCAGGAGGGCCTTGTGTTCCCCACAGCAGTAGCCAGTGTCAGCCATCTTGTCAGTAGTTTTCCACTCCCTGTGATGTGTGCATGGTTCAGGGTGGTGTTGATGGGACAGTTGTGGGGGTGACCAATATCTGTGACTACCACTCCCATCATGCTATTGCGTCCACCCCACTTCCCAGCATGCCCATACTTACTTGCTTTTGGGTGGACTTCAGTGTGTGTGAGTGTGAGAGCAATGGCAAGATGGCTGACAGTGGTGTCCTGCTGTTGGTTGGTGGGCAGTTCCCAGCATGGCCTTGTGCTCCCCACAACAGAGCACCAGTGTCAGACATCTTTGATGGGGCTTTCCACTCTCTGTGGGGTGTGCATGCTTGAGTGTGAGCTTGCTGGGCCATGTGGGTGGGGGATGTTGAGCTGTGACTACCACTCCCATCATACTATTGCCTCCACCCCACTTCCCAGCATGCCCATACTTACTTGCTTTTGGGTGGACTTCAGTGTGTGTGAGTGTGAGAGCAATGGCAAGATGACTGACAGTGGTGTCCTGCTGTTGGTTGGTGGGCAGTTCCCAGCAGGGCCTTGTGCTCCCCACAACAGAGCACCAGTGTCAGACATCTTTGATGGGGCTTTCCACTCTCTGTGGGGTGTGCATGCTTGAGTGTGAGCTTGCTGGGCCATGTGGGTGGGGGATGTTGAGCTGTGACTACCACTCCCATCATACTATTGCCTCCACCCCACTTCCCAGCATGCCCATACTTACTTGCTTTTGGGTGGACTTCAGTGTGTGTGAGTGTGGGAGCAATGGCAAGATGGCTGACAGTGGTGTCCTGCTGTTGGTTGGTGGGCAGTTCCCAGCATGGCCTTGTGCTCCCCACAACAGAGCACCAGTGTCAGACATCTTTGATGGGGCTTTCCACTCTCTGTGGGGTGTGCATGCTTGAGTGTGAGCTTGCTGGGCCATGTGGGTGGGGGATGTTGAGCTGTGACTACCACTCCCATCATGCTATTGCGTCCACCCCACTTCCCAGCATGCCCATACTTACTTGCTTTTGGGTGGACTTCAGTGTGTGTGATTGTGAGAGCAATGGCAAGATGGCTGACAGTGGTGTCCTGCTGTTGGTTGTTGCACAGTTCCCAGCATGCCCATGCTTCCTTCCCTTTGACTCTGCTTCTCTGTGGGGTTGTGTGCCTGTGCTGACAAGATGGCTGACAGTGTTATCCTGGGGTTAGTTCTGCTACAGGTCCCATGTGTGTCCCTGTGCTTCACACAGCATGACCCAGGGTTGTGGTTCTTTGTGGGATATTTGATTGGAGTGTGAGGCAATGCATTCTCCCAGGTGAGTTGTGTGGAGTTTGTGTTAGGGGGGTGTGTGGGTGGAGCTGCTGGTGACTATGGTCTGTGCTGTGAGTCCTCCTTCCCACCCAGCCATATATCCCACCATGGAACGTGCTTCCATTGCAGGGAGTGCAAGTTGTCTTTCAGGATGTCAGTCAGTGGTGTCCTGCTGTTGGTTGTTGCACAGTTGCCAGCAGGGCCTTGTGCTCCCCACAGCAGTACCCAGTGTCAGCCATCTTGTGAGTCCTTTTCCACTCCCTGTGATGTGAGCATGGTTGAGAGTGGTGTTGATGGGCCAATTGTGAGGGTGAGCAATATCTGTGCCTACAACTCCCATCATGCTATTGCCTCCACCCCCCTTCCCAGCATGCCCATCCTTCCTTCCTTTTGACTCTGCTTCCCTGTGGGGTGGGCTGCCTGTGCTGAATGGATGGCTGGGAGTGTTGTCCTGGCAGTTGTTTGGCTAAAAGTCCCAAGAGTGTCCCTGTGCTTCACACAGCATAACCCAGGGTGGTGGTTCTTTGTGGGATCTTCAGTTAGGATGTGAGGCATTGCATTCTCCCAGGTGGGTTATGTGGAGTTTGTGTTGAGGGTGTGTGTGAGGGGAGGTGCTTGTGACTATGGTCAGTGCTGAGTCCTCCTTCCCACCCAGCCAGATATCCCACCATGGAACGTGCTTTCATTGCAGGGAGTGCAAGTTGTCTTTCAGGATGTCAGTCAGTGGTGTCCTGCTGTTGGTTGTTGCACAGTTGCCAGCAGGGCCTTGTGCTCCCCACAGCAGTACCCAGTGTCAGCCATCTTGTGAGTCCTTTTCCACTCCCTGTGATGTGAGCATGGTTGAGAGTGGTGTTGATGGGCCAATTGTGAGGGTGAGCAATATCTGTGCCTACAACTCCCATCATGCTATTGCCTCCACCCCCTTCCCAGCATGCCCATCCTTCCTTCCTTTTGACTCTGCTTCCCTGTGGGGTGGGCTGCCTGTGCTGACAGGATGGCTGGGAGTGTTGTCCTGGCAGTTGTTTGGCTAAAAGTCCCAAGAGTGTCCCTGTGCTTCACACAGCATAACCCAGGGTGGTGGTTCTTTGTGGGATCTTCAGTTAGGATGTGAGGCATTGCATTCTCCCAGGTGGGTTATGTGGAGTTTGTGTTGAGGGGGTGTGTGAGGGGAGGTGCTTGTGACTATGGTCAGTGCTGTGAGTCCTCCTTCCCACCCAGCCAGATATCCCACCATGGAAGGTGCTTCCATTGCAGGGAGTGCAAGTTGTCTTTCAGGATGTCAGTCAGTGGTGTCCTGCTGTTGGTTTGTTGCACAGTTGCCAGCAGGGCCTTGTGCTCCCCACAGCAGTACCCAGTGTCAGCCATCTTGTGAGTCCTTTTCCACTCCCTGTGATGTGCGCATGGTTCATGGTGGTGTTGATGGGACAGTTGTGGGGGTGACCAATATCTGTGCCTACAACTCCCATCATGCTATTGGCTACACTGACTTGCCCAGCATACACATATTTCCTTTCTTTCAGTGGGCTTCACTGTGTGGTGGTGTTGTAGTGGTAGCTACTTGTCTGGATGTGTTTGTCAGTTATATTTGTGCCACTGCCTAGCTGTAGTTGTAGTTGTGTTTGTACATGTGATGACACAGTTAAATGTCACTTTGAGATGGCATGTGTTGTGTTTATCTGACTGACATACACATATTGGGATGATTCTGTTCTGGTTGCTGTGTATTTGCTAAGAGTGCATGGTTTGACTCTCCCCTTGACAGTGATGTGTGTGTGTAGTCGCAGCATATTGTGTACATTTGTTGTGTACTCACCAGGCTCTGGGATGTTTTCTAGTCCATAGACGCTCACTGGTGGTAGGATGGCCCGCACCTTCTCCTCCCAGGGCCTGAGGTATACTGGCTTGGCAGGAGGGCCACTGCCGGTGTGTTGGCTCAAGAGGTAGTCCTTCTTCAACAGCTCCTTGACCCTCCTGCGCACGTC